>VXCM01005623.1:0-17010 GCA_014773175.1 Lucifuga dentata
TTCGCTGTGGTGACCCCTGAAGGGAAAGCCGAAAGGAAAAGAAGAAGAAGAAGAAGAAGAAGAAGTAGAACTCTTCCCAAAACTGTAACATTGACCTTCCATAATTGTGTTTCTATTATCTGACTTTAAAAGCAAAATTCTATGTGCAAATTTACTTAGCCATTAAAATGATTTGTCTACCCACTGTGTTTTTAGTGATGATGAATCATAAATCTGTCCAAGAAAGAAGATCTTCCAACCTATAGAGGAACCTGTTATTAAACTCATTGAAATAAACACAACTGAAACAACATAGTTTCATAATGCCAATGGCACATAAAATCATATGAGTTTCCAAATGTGTAAAATGGTATTTAGGCAGGGCATCTGTAGGCTTTGTGTGTAAGATTGTTCAATTAAAACTACCTGGCATCCAGTAAACAAAATCTGTAAACACTGAGGTTGGCATCAGAATTGTTTGTCAGCAGGTGAACTGTATCAGACAAGCCTCACATTAGTCGTCTATTCACCAAGTGAAGTGAGCTGGAAGAAGTGAAGTTAAAATCAGTTTTATGCAATCATATAAGTGTAACTAGTTTTTTTGGGGGGGTTTTTTTGTTTTTTTTTTTAAGTGTGATCTCCTGGAATTGTGATTTTGTAGTATTTCCCTTTTTCCGGTGAGGCACGTGATTGAAAGTATCGGTCACAGTGAGCAAAGAATGACTGAAATATCAGTTTATTGTTTTAATCAGACATTTTGTTTCAGTGCTTTTAGTGTTTTTGAATTCAGATCACAGCTTTGTCTGATTCTTTCTGTATCCTTCGGTCTCAGTCGTTTTGAGTTGTCGCTTCTCAATATTACAGTTCATACCGAGGATTATCAGCATCTTATGTACTGTATTTATCTGACAGTTAGGTAAGATGTAACCCTGGTTTATTGTGAGTGTTTGTGTCTGTATCATCCATATTATGAAAATATTTAAGTTTATGTAGAGCTCCTATATGTTTGAATGAGGATCTGTGACTTCAGTTTGCTTTATTTCTATTCCACATTGACACTTTGCATTCTAACGTTTCTGGTCAATTTTTTTTTATTTATTTATGTTTTATTGCTCACTCTGTTTCCACTTTTCTTCCAGCCTTTTGTGTTTGACTCTTGTCTCTTCTGGCTTTTCAGGGCAACTTACTCATTTCAGGTTCAGTGACTAACAAGCAAAGAGAATGAAACACAATAGCAGGAGTCTGAAAAACTGGGTTCAACTTCGTGCCTGTGAAGAGAAATTCCCTTTCTTTCCAATTTGTAAGTTACAACAAAAAGAAAAAAAAAACTGTTTTATGGTAATAATATGATTATTAAAGGAAAATGCACATGTAAAATGAGAAACAAATGGATTGGTTTTATCTTTAGCAAAGTACACTGAAGGTGACTAAAGACCTACTGATTATTACCTTATAGCCTATGCATTTATCTTATATTATCCCCATATTAGTGCTGCAGGCAGACCATCCTTGAATATATGTCATTAGAACCAAATTAGTATTTTATAATATAACATTCTGCTGACCATCAACCAAATAGGTACCAGTTCACAGTTTAAAATGGTCAATGGGTATGAACAGGCCAAACATTCCTCTTTGAGAAGCAGCCAACAGGCACATAAATAGAGGCATAGTGAGGTTGGAGGGACTCAAGCTTTACCACTTAACCACCAAACTGTCACCTCATCCATCGTCTTTCATCTCTGCATTTCCAAAAACAACACAAGTCACTCAGGTGTGGTGAGATGTTTGCTCCCTGCAGCATTCCCCAGGACCATCGCTTTTGAAAAGTGGCTGTTTTGATTCTGCTGAAATTGCTCCCATCTAAGGGACATTAGATTTTTTTTTTTAAGCCTGGTTCCTAAGTGCCTTGTTAAGAACAACAAACAACCTGCCAAGATAAATCATGCAATGTTTTTCTCTCCCAGTTCTAAAGCGTGCCATTTCATCACGCTGCTGTCTTCCTTGCAGTGTAGTTCCTGAGGCAGATAAAGGGTCAAAGAGGCTAAAAAGTGATCGGTTCTATGGCCTCATTTGTCACACACAGCCTGTTTGCATCCTCCACTCTGTACCCTTTGGCAAGTGAGCACAAATGGGAAATTTACGTTGATTTGTCCGGATGTCTGCATTGCGATGGCCAGAACATTGATATGATTTGTTTTACTAAAGATATTAAAGATGGACTGCGCCACATTGCAGCACTAAACAGGAGTAGCAGTTGAGACAGGATACACTCAGCTAAACAAATATGACCTGTGCATTGATAAATGTATCACAGTGCCACTATCACTTCCACTCACTCTGACAGACAATACAACTGTTCCCTTTTTATTATCTTGGAATGTCAAACTGGAATGGTGTCACATTCTTAAAGGACCATACTAGACTTTTTTTTTTGGTTGCATGTTTTATTCCATTAATACTACAAAATTTAAATGTCAGCTGTAAAAATTGTCAATTAAAAATTTAATTGCCTGTTTTGGACTTAAAGCCAATGAGCAAATGTATTTAGGAAAACTAGTAAGAGTTAGGAGATCAGTAAGAAATCATTATCTGTTTAGGACTAGTTAGTGCAGAAGGAGGATTAGAAGTGTAGAACTAAGACATAATTTCAGTATTTTTGTGCAAATAAATGCCAGTTTTATTCATGGCATTAATTAAAAGACACGAGACTTAACTACTATATATACACTATGCTATATTTACTGCTATACATTCCAATATTTGCAGAAATATACTGCAAATGTCTGGTTAACGGTGCCTTCTCGTAGCATTGGCTGGTGGGCAAATAGCATCTGGATAAAAATCAGTTTAAGCCAATCTGTTCCTTTTTCTAGAATCTAGATATTTTTCCACTCAGAATCTGTAAAAACCCAAACTGATGGCAGCATTTTAGCAGAAAGAACCGTGAAACTTGATAAACTTTATATTTCTACCAACTACTGCTACAACTCTAAAAAAAAAAAAAANTAAAAAAAAAAAAAAGCTAAATTGTTAGTATCCTTTGCAGCTCACACATTTTTATTGTGGGACGCAACGGACATTGCATTATTAAGGGCTACAACTGAGCTTGCTTTTCACTTGCAATCTGTTTTTGCTGTGTAATTGTTATTATAAAGCTGTATTGGGTTTTCAGTTAATAAGTCATGATTTGAAGTAGATTGCATTCATCTACTGTGTATGCTTCAATGGCAGAATAAGTTAAATATTGTGGAACATGCTGCTCAGTTTTTACAAGTTGTCAAACAACAACTTTATTGAAATTGTCATCAAACAGAATGGTGTTTTAATATGCAACATCTGACAAATTCTACAAAGAAATGGGCTCTCCCAGTATTTAACTTCATTACTGCAGCCAAACAAGAGTCATGCACATCTAACTGTGAACAAAAATATAAACTTCCAGAGTGATAATTGAATTGCTTCTTATCTACAGTGGATGACACGTCAAAGAGCCACAGATAATGGAGCATTTGTGGTTGTAACTCTAATATCAAACTTGCAGGTGGCACAGATGGTTGAGTCCAAACATGTCTTTAGTCCAAAAGATATCGCCACAAACTTGATACTGGCCTTTAAACTTTTATGCTTTATAAAGGGCAGCAGAGACACAGTTACTGCTCTCGTGTGTCTGTTCCCATTACTTGGCTATCATAATTCAAAGTGGCAAAGTCCTGGGCTTGTTGTTCCTCTGCCCCTCCCTCCATGCCCTGAAGAAGCTTCCCCACAGTAAAGGTCATCTGGCCTGAATGGTCCTAAATAGCCCTCATAAAGGCATGGTGGGTGTTGAACCCCTGAGGACCTCAGGTAAAGCTTCAGGGTCCTGCAGACGAGGAGAGGGGCTGCTTTGTGGTACATAAAAGTCAAATCCTTGAAGAAATGAGTTTGTGCCATTGTTTTCTGGACAATTTCACAACCAAAGCCTAATGCAACTGTAAAGAGAACAATTACTATCAAGAATTATCCTTAGTGCATGTGTTTGTCTATTCTTCATCTTATTTACTGTTGTATTTTACTTTCTTACTTGTTTATCCTATTCTTAGGAAGCAGAAAATTAATTAAATAATAGAACAAATTTCCCCTTCAAACTTTTAAAATTTATTTTGTTTCATTAATGTTGAGTATTACTAGTAGCAGCAGTAGTAGCCACTGGAAGAATTAATCGAATCCTTTACTTACTGTAAGTAAAAGTACTAATAGCAGAATGGAAAAATACTGAAAAATGAAAGTCAATAAGCATTAACAGTAAAATGTATCTGGTACATCACTTATGAAAATACACAAAAGTGGAGATTCGTTTATTTTTTATTTTATTGAACAGTATGAACAACCTTGTATCTCCAATTTTGGAGACGGGAATGAAATAATGAAATTCTCTGATGGAATAAATGAAAATTCCCAGAAATGTAGATACTCTAGGAAGTCTTTCATAGAAATATCAGTAAAGGAGGCTGTTCTTCCTGCAGTTCTCTGTGTTGTTTGGGTTAGAAGTGACAGAGTGTGCTGGCTATCAGCTGATTCACCCAACACTGATGGAGTTTGCTTTTTGTTTGGTACGACTCCCATAACATGCTGCAGGATGCTCTCACTTCCTTTCAGGGAGATAGTATGAAGCAATGATGGAGGATTTATGATGCAGCGACAGGGCAAAGCGTATTATTGTAGTATTGACGGGCATTAGTGCAAAGGTTTTTGTGGGTCGACTTTCTCCCTGAAATGCACAGGCGTAAAAATACAAAATCTCTCTCTCTCTCTCTCTCTCTCTCTCTCTCTCTCTCTCTCTCTTTCTCCATGTGCCTTGCTCTCAAATTACCAATGCTCCAAATGTAAAAGAGCTACTGTCATAAACATTAGCAGGGCAGTGAACACATCACTAAAGAAGATAGACAGGATTAGATCAGAAAATCAGAAGAAAATAGACATTACTGGCTAAGGATCCACAATAAACAGTTTTTCTGAGTTAGGAGACTGAGGACGATTTAGCAAAGTCAGCTTGAAAACACCCACTGTGATCCCACAATAGGAGCACGGACTTCTCAGGCCACAGTCCTCTTGTGCAGCTGCACTGTCTGCACCTTCCATACCTCCTTAGCCATTCCCGGACGTGTGGTATTCAGTGTTGAGTGGGGGCATGGGGGCCTTGTTTGAGAAAATGGCACATGGTATTGTAAAAAGTATGTCTGGAATGTATTTCATCTTGTTTTGAAAAAAAAAAAGAAGCTGTTTCAAGAGAATCAGACAGAGACGGCGAGAACAAACTTTCATAACAAAAGCAAATGGGGGCTAACAGTTACGGTAATCATCTGGTTTATCAATGATGTAAGAATTTGACCCAGTGACTTTGAAGATAATTTTCCCATGTGTTGAAAATTACAATACAGTTTTTTGGGGTCAAGGTTGTGGGTCATATCCTCTGTATATTGTAGACCTTGACTGTCATTCATGTTTGATTTACTGCATGTTCCTATTTGTGTGAGTTTCAGAGTTTACACTATTGGCAATTTGAAAGTCAATAAACAAGTTATTTTGTGTTTGAGTTCTACTAGAATTAAATTAAAGGAATTAAAAGAGTTAAAGGAAATTCTGCCAGTGTACAACCGGGGTCTTCAAGATTTTGAATCTCATTCATGTAGTTATAAAAACATTTTCACCAGTTTTCACCAGTTTAAATTGCTGAGGTCTCTGGACATGGTGACACTAAAACAGAGTTCAGGTCAGTTCGGTTGTACACTCACAGACCTTGTAAATAAACCCACAGTGGACATTTGGGATGCCCACTTTCAGTTTTAAATATGGTTTAGATAATGTGGTTAAACTGGATTTGTTTGCAACTCATGTGACTGGCTGACAGCTTGAAAAAGGATTCTTGCTGGACTCCTTTTTTTGCAATGTAACTGCAGTACATCTCAGATCTCATCAATTAAAGGACCATACCATCCATTTTGTATGTTTGAGCCTAATATATTCAATTTTCATACACATAAGGTTACTGACAGTCATTTCCCAAAGGATAAAACCGTATTTCAGCTTTCTTGATATTTTGCAAAATCTCTTAATCTTTCAAAGTCAAATATTCAAGCGATACACCCACCTTAAAAATCAATGTTTCACCTGCTAATAGTTATGCAGCCTTATGAAGTCACAGTTCTTTAAATTTTTTGATAAATGCAGGTCTTCTTTTGGGACTATATTCCCTGGTGGAGACATACATTCACTCTGCACTTTTTATCACACTTAAACACTAAAATTATGTAACTTCAAAAAAACCTGAATACAGGTCTTGTTCATGATGATGGATTACATATCCCAAGAATGTTTCAAGTATCAACAAGTTGATTTTACTAGCGTACCAGAATGAACTGAAACCAGTGGCGGTCTGGAAGGTAGGAAAAAAAAAAAAAAATTAAATCACCATTCCAGTTGTATGCTTTGGGAAATGATTGTCAGTAACCTTACATGTATGAAAATTGAATATATTAGGCTCAAACTCACAAAATGGTATGGTCCTTTAATGTTTGTGTTTGATAACCAGAACTATGTTAAATAATATCCAGGTACTTTAAAAGGTGTGAGCAAGCAAGCATCTAGATTCAAACAGAGACTGGAATTGATATGATCATGCATGCAGCACAGAAAGGATGTTGTGTATTTGACAGCTACTGAACAGCTGCAGCTTTTAGGGATTCATTATCTTACAAAAGGACAAAAAAAAAAAAAAAAAAAAAAAGGCCACAAGAGGCCACTGTGTGACCTATGGTCCTGTTAATAAGGGCTCACCTATAGGTGCCCCAGCTTTTTCCTGTGAATGCATGTTTCACAGACCTGTTGGCATGCACTGCTCCTTACATCAAAGAAGCTGTGTGTTTACATCCTGGTGCATCCACTTCATGCCAGTGCATACATGTCAACAGTCTGCTCATTCCTTTGAGATCCCGTATTTTACAACCCATTCGACAGCTCGTCCCGTATTGTTGTTGCTCCCTTATTTCCCGCCTCAGGATGGGATTAAATCTCTGAACTTCCACTGAACTATATCACTCCGAGTTAACATGCCAAATAAATTATAACTTTTTTTTTTTTTAATCATGGATGCATATTGAAAGCTGCACTAGTTTCTTATATTCAGTCTGCAGTAGCTAGTCTTTTTTTTTATTAATTATGTTTATACAATGTTATAACAAAGTGACATGATGACAGTGTGCTCACCATTGCAGCAAAGGCTTGGACAGTGTTCAGGCTCTTTAAAACAACATTTATTACAGACATAAAAACATCAGTATGTTATAAATCTGATTGGCCCTGAGATTAGCTTACTCCTTAACAAATGACTGAAAGATGATTATTCACTTTTGCATGTTTTTCTTAGGATCGTATCAACAAAAATGTGCAAAATTACATATGAATTGATGAGGTTTTGAAAATATAGCTAAAGAAATGGCGAATACTGTTACTGCATAGTTAAATCGATGTGGGAAGCAATGTTGGTGATCGATTTGGTAATTTGCTTGTTGACAATACACTAAATTTCAAGCCCCTCATGAACAGTGACCTTGGCATGACCACAGGACAATGACAACCTTTGCTAATGATGGAGTATAAAAAGATCTGACGCAATAAGACAAACTCAGAAGTTTATCATTTGGCAGCCGTCCTGTCAAAACACAAGCCGTGCTCTTGGAGTTGTTGTCCCAACCCAGTGTGTCTGTCGCTGGAGTTGGATGAAGGAGATTCTGTCTTCACGCCTAGTTTGTTATTAACAGATTAGTTCGTTTTTTTTGGTTTGTTTTTTTTTTTCCATTGTGAACTGCACAAGCACTGTGACAGTTGTTTAAGACAACCTGCTACTGCATATTAAGTTGTGTTTTGTTTTGTATTTCCGTCATGCGATTCCAGTTGTAGAGGTTTTTCAGGTTTGCATTTGAGTTTACCAGTTGCATTCTCTTCTGTGGGTTGGAATAATTCTTCACACACTTAGCCTTAGAGCACCTGTCAAAACCTACAGGATCATTTCCAAAATACATCACACGAAACAAAAAAGGCTGTTTGTCTTAGTTCCTGACATTTTGTAAATCCAAGAATTTTACGACAATACGCGACAACAATATGCATTTCTGTACGATGATGACGTACACAAAGAAAAATATCTAATGCTTCATATGTAGCATCAACATTTATTTTATACATTCTTCACTAAAGATTCTTACCATGTGCTGAGTGAGACAGAGAAGAAAAAAATAAAGAGAATGAAAGATCAAGAGTTAAATCTCTATCTGCCCAGCAATGTAAGCAAATGCAGCAACAAAGGAGAGCAAAGCAAACAGCTACACAGAAGCTTTTATCGTGTATGATACTGTAAATTAGCACTTTAGTTTTTCTGTGGAATTATCTGTTTGTTTAGGTTAGTGTGGCATTTTCTCATATAGTGAAATGTTTGTTCTGGCTCCAATATCTCAGCACATACAGTATTATTGATAAATATGGCTGTGAAAGAAATATGGGTCAAAATCCTCAAACAAAGCCAAGGATGATTTCATCACCGTGTTATTGCAATAAGATATCCTGACACATTCCGCATCAGCTTAATTTCATATAATGTTACTTCAGGGGAAATATAGCTGGATTTTTGCAAAAGCATGGACCTGACACTAACTGGTTTATGGCACTACCTCCCACACCCAACATTAACCTCCAGTTAATTCCTCAGTTTAGTATTTTCTCTCAGGTGTAGCTCTGGATAACAGGCCCTCAGGCTTTTTCTCATCAGATGCTGAAGAAGATTAGACAGGGTGATTTACTCTTTCTGGAATGTACTAAGACCAACACCTGTTAACCACTTAAACAAAAATGCAAATAATTACCTCAACTGCCAAATAAATACACACTATGCGAGGCATTTATTATCTGTATTCGTTAATATATATATGTACTATGCACTTCCAAGACATTGATTGAGTTGGCGTTGGTGAGCAAAGTTCAAACTGTCACTAATTCCTGAAACGGTGTATAATTCCTAACATTCTGAACATTCCCTCCAAATGTGCACATGAGCAATGGCTGTCAGGACCCTCCACTTTCTTTGAATCCAAACTGCAGCAAAGTTAAAGAAAGTCGTACCAAAGCATGAGCACAACTTCAGACGTTGCTTTGGCTCAGCCGCACATTCATGTCTGTCAGCAAAGAATTTTTTAAACATCTCGGGGATATTCCTGTAATGCTTTTCAGTGTGTGTTGTGTTCTTGACTGAGCTGAGTGTGGCTGAGCTGGGTGGTGCTGAGAGTGGGATTACAGGCAGACAGAGTGCTGAGAAATACCTGCACAGATTCCCATAATCAGCTTGTTGAGAAGTGTGTCGTGCCCTTGGCCTACATGTGATGACAAATCAAATTCAGCCAGCGAGTGCAATCACCAAATCTGACTTAAAAAAAAAAAATCCATACCAATACAACAATTTCCCCCGACCTAAACCCAAACCTCAACTCAGCTTCCATGACAGGGTTCTTGTAGCTCAATCATCCCGATTGTGCCTTCTTATGTTTTTATTTAAGCCCCATTTTTGATAGTTATCTAAGGTTAATTAATCCTCCTCTGGATGTATGGTAGCTGGGTTTCATGAGATGCTTTGGCACAGCTGGAAGTGTGTGTTGGAAAAAAGGACGTGTGGCGGTAGCATCAGGCGTTGGTCAGAAGTCGAGGCCAGTCAGCCCCACCCAGATGTTCCTTGCATCGAGTCCTATTGTTCAACTCCTGAGCTCGAGAATTCCTGTCGAGTCGAGGAGATTCCTTGCTATGTAATGAGCTATTATGTTAGCGCTGCTTCTATTCAATAGACTAATGAGTTATGCCAAAAGCTGATGTCTCAAGGGAGTTTCTTGCATAGAGCTGCATAGCTCAGAGAGCAACTACCATTGTACTGGAGCCCAAGCCCGTCTAAACACTGTTCAAGTCTGACATCTTCTTTGAGCAATGCTTCTGCAGAACTGAACATGCAATAAAGTCATGACTAATTCATGACGTAGAGGCCTTTATTAATTTTGAAGCTAACACAGAGTGAAAGAGCCAAGTGAAAAGGCAAACACGTAGCAGTCATTTTGATAAAGGTAATCTGATAAGGTGGAATCACTGTGTTGAAAGTGTTATAGTGAAACAGGTATTCACTGAGAGTATGATAACAGCAGCGTAAAAAAAATGTCACCTCATTACCTCATGTCGTGTATCCTGCCATCATACCTAAACCACAGAGAATAATCTATGCTGGACAGACAGATTGTAAGAGATCCAGTCTCTTAAAGGGAAAGATGTCTTCTGTCTCACTTCATGTCCCACTTTCTCTCATTATATAACACGTTCTGAACAAATAACTTGCTATATCAAGTTCATATCAGTCTCTTGTCAACTTGATAACGCTTTTCTCTTAGATCTCAAGAGAGTGAGGTATCAGCAAGTCTCCTTTTACCAATATTAGGATTGTCTCAGGTTTCCTAATGGCTCAAGGAGCTACATAGCATAGTAGACATTGTGCCGCTGTGTGGTGTGTTTACATCTTTGGTGAATTCTTTGCCATCTTTCTGTCATCATCTTTATGTGTCTGTAGCTCTGGCTGTCTACAGAAGCAGTCACTTTTAAAAACCGTTTTTATAACAAAGCGTAGGTCTGTCTGGAAAGTATGATGATGTTATAACTGATTCTGCACACAGGACGACAGAACAATGTTTCTTCAAATAATTCAGCTGCACAAAAACAACTCCATAGTGGGTTTGTTTGCTAAATGGGCTGGTTAGATAAGACTTTTCAACCAAAAGTGGATTGTTATGCACCACCAGTTCAAGCAGCTTGCAAACTTACAATCATGTTTGTAATATGCTCATCATATGCAAAACTGATATGTAAACTGGATAAATATGATGCTTTACAAAATTTGCTAAAGTGCTTGACATGTTGGGAGTAATTTAAAAAGAAAGATACTGTCATCATGACTTGGCGGGGATTAGAAACTCCAACCTACTCTACTGGTTACAAACAATGTTCTCTGCAGCAGTGCAATAGGAAGTGTTCTCCTGCTTTGCACTGTTATAATAAAATCAATCTGATGCCTGATAATTATAGAGGGCTGCCAACAATGCAACCCTTAAAGATAAACCGATCCACTTAGCTTAAATGTTTATGTCGTATATTAAAATGGTTAGTGCTTAAATAAGAAAATTGTGTCTAAAGGAACATGTATCTGTGCTGATGGATTTTATCAGACTATAATCAAGCCCACTGTGTAAGTCTTCATCAGAGAATCTTGAGAGAAGTTTTACTGCTGTCCAGTTAAAATCAAATTTCCTGTTTTGGTGATTTGTACATTTTCATTAAGTTGAAGAATTATATGTTCCTCTGTGGGTGGATGAAAATTCACTTACACCAAATGCTCAAGAAAGTATTTTAAAACCCAGTGGATTATTGCCACAGTGTCAACAAGCTGTCACAGGCCGTTTTTCCTTATTCCTGAGAAGCTGGCAATTTAGAGATATGGGATTTTCATCTGACAGCAGCAAAATTTCGAGGCTGGGAGATTTAATGCAATGAGATGTAATTAAAGAAGAAATATCTGGAGGTTGAGGTGCATTTTAGGAGACAGACACATGAAGCTATGCAGGCATAGTAAGGACTGATTAACAACTGTAAATACTAGCATTTATCTGTATTAATCATTGGAACAGAGAGGAGAGCTGGGTCTCTGAAGGACAAACCACATAGTTCAGAGGATAACCTAAGCGTGAGTCATGCTTTGATTTATTATGAGTCACTTATCAGCAAAACTTTCAAGTTCAGGTTGGGAGGAACAACTGCTAAATTGTTGATACTGAAAAGTATTTAAAAAGATCATTACTGTACTGAAAACAAACACTGTGTTGGATGCTCTTTTGAAATCCAAACCACCTGGTATGAGAGAAATTTTAAATCCATTTTCAGCTCTTTTAGAAATTGCTGTGCAGACACTGGTTTGGCAGAGAGATGAAAGGTTAGGGTTAGTGGAGGGTTTAATGCACTTTGCCTTGTCTTTCACATCAACACCATCTGCTTATTCCATCGGTCTCTCTCTTTATCCCTCTCTTTCACACTTTGTCTGTCTCCTTTTTTTCTTTCACTTTTTTTTTCTGTTTTGACCAGCTTCAAAACAAACTCAGACTGAAGGTTTACACCCATGACTGACAAAACCCACTATTTACAGATGATTTATGTGATTAGTACTGTTATGGCCTCTCTGTTCCTCTTGTCCAAGATTATCTCTCTCTCTGGTGAAACTCACTTTTCTAGTGTCATTTTCTAAAATTTCAGCCATTGATGGAGAACATACAAAACAATAAGCATAGAAGAGTTGATCGTGTGCTATTAAATAAGTGTGTAGAAATTTATTTATTAATATTTGGCCAGAAATAGGCACTTTAAGAACTATACATTTCATAGAAATGACAAAGTAAACATGATGTGATGGACCAATATGGCCATCAAACTACAATGCAACATGAATAAATAAAACACAGAACATGGTAGGAACACTGTACAAAATATTTAGTGAAAAATTAAATTATGATAAATGTATAGAAATCCGCGATAAGCAACAAACTCCCAGGAAGTGTTGCATAATTCAATAACCTGTGTCCTCAAATACAGGAGACCTGTGAAGTAAATGCTCTAGTTTCAGTCGAAGACAACATGTCTCATGTAAAGCAACAACACAGGACAACTTTCCCTTCTGTGTAGGCATAATAGTCTGTTAATGACCTGTCAAAATATAATAAGTAGAACTGCCTAAGCAATACACAGCAGTGATGGATTTTCTTTAACAGAGGAATTTATATCCAATCCTCCCAGTAATATCAAGTTTGTGAAATGCTATTTAGAGCTGAGTTCAAAGCAGTGACACACCGACTGTACAGTGGCCAACCAGAGAGCCTCTGGTGACCATGACACCTGATCACCAAATATCCTTGATTTTGCAGAGTCCTCAGTTGAGCTTGTCTCTCCTCACCTGAACTCTCTGTTGTCTCTGACTTTGTTCATCTTTCTGATGAAGAGCAGTCACATCAAGTGGTGAATGTGTTACATGCTTTTGGGGGCATTTCATGACACTACAGCCATCAGGCCAACACAGAGTACGTTTTCTGGCCTTCTGTGGGGTCTCCGGTGCCTCCAGTTTGGCACACGGACTCCATATGGCATATGTCTTTACAGAGGGGGCCCGCGGTTATGAAACCCTTCCCGCCTCTGTCTGACAAGGTGTGGAGGTTATCTCTCTCTTCTTTAGGANGGTTATGAAACCCTTCCCGCCTCTGTCTGACAAGGTGTGGAGGTTATCTCTCTCTTCTTTAGGAGGCCGTGCTCTCACCCTCCCACGCTCTCGCCCTGTGGCATTGTCTCCTCCACTTCTCAAGCAGCATTCACGTTTTCAGCGCAGCCCTGAGCGCTACAGGGGTCATCACTTTCTTGTTGCTATCCTTCATCCTGTAGACGAAGATAGAAAGGGATGCCAGTTAAACTCTGACGTTCTGAACTTTGATCTCTCAGATTGTGTAACATGTAAGCTTGGTAGATTCAACCAGTCACTTATAATCAATCTACCAAATATGCCAAGTACCATGTGCAAAACACCTTTTAAGTGCATTCATCAGATTAAATTTATGTTTTCATTTGTCAATGTGCCAGAAAGTGCAGACACACAAGGCGCCGCAAACTTTGAGTGGATTTCATTTTGAAACGTGATGATACATGAATGGAGCGGGAGGAGAGGTTCTCAATTACCCACATAACTGACAGTTAATGAGGGAAAGCGATACAGTTTACTTGTGGTAAAATCTCATAAAATCTCAGAGGTTTACACGGAGATTTTATGGAATTCGTTGTGGTGCTCATAGTGAATTCATTGCGTCAGGGTTGTAAACTGGAAATTTCTGCCTTTGGAAAAACATCAACACGTGCTGCCTGTTTTTATCTCTCAGGCTCACCGGTTTTACGCACGTAGAAATTATGCACCCTGAGATATTTTGCCCCACAAAAGACCCGAGTGTTGCGTGAGGTTATAATTATCATATTCATTTATTTTGCAAATAGTCCCGTGCTATTCAGTCTTACTTGGTATGTGCGGATTGTTTTACCTCTTAATCCTGCCCGTGTCGGCTGCCAGCTTGTGTTTGCACTGCGTCTCAGAACAACCATCGCCCAGGGCAGGAAGGATCTCTGCGTCTGGCGATGTCTCATGCCTGTGAGCGAAGGTGCACAAAGACACGATGAGGAGCGGAATAAGATTTCAATTGCAGTTTAGGGCTATTTCAGATACGCAACTTGTTTCCACACGTAGTGAAAAAGATGGATTTAGGCCATGTATAGTCTCAAAGCTTGGCTCAGGTATGCATATCAGATATACTCGCTGTACATGCTGAACATGCGATTAAATGTCAGTTTCACACCTGAGTTTGTTTCCAGGCTGGCAGAAGTTTTTACACGTGTTGTCTTTTTCATGGAGGCACATGCACCGTGGTCCGCTGTTGGTTACCATGGAGTCCGAGAGCGCGCGCTTCGTCCTGGGTGCGTTTCCAAGTCCATATGACACCACGCGCCTGGATCAATGCAACAGCAGAAAACATTGGAATTAACCATTGGAACCAGAAGGTTTGAAGGTTGTAACTAAGGGAAGTGTCGGGTTTTTCTTCCAAATGCCACAAAATGTATTCAATTCTCCTTTAGAAATCGAAATAAATTTATCCAGAAGTGCGGCCATGTAGGGTAAGATACTTTAGTTTCCACTAAACAGCTGAAATTAACCTTAAAACTTCAGGCTTGGGTTGTTACCCTGATCTATGATGCGCTTTAGCATATTTATACTTTACAGTGAGGTTATAAAAGTAAACCAAACAGGATAATTCGCTACAGAGAAAAATATCATTATTAGACTTACTCAGGTGTGTTGACCCATATGATGTCCAGGTGGCAGAAGTAGACGCACTCCTTGTCGAGGAAAGTGGCGCAGGAGCAGCGTTTGGTCCTCGCGTGGCGCCTCTGGGTGACGGTGGAGGCAGTGGGTCTCTCATCAGTGGGTGCTGACAGAATTGTAATGAAATCATCGTTATCAAAACTCAGTCCAGAAAGAATTAAACTACACCTTATGTATTCAAGGCACAAAGCAAACGTTTTTTCCCTGTAATGATAATAATGACAGCGAGATCTTCCTCTGAAGTCACGCAGAGTTTAGCATTCCATTTATTTTTATTCAGGTATGAGGACTCGCTGAAAATTACAATTATTTGATAAAATAGTTCAAATTTTATTCTTAAGATGTTGGAAATTCATCGCAATAGTTACCTGCGCGAAAAATCTCAGAGTACATCACTGAGAACACGTAAAGCAAAGTTTGTAAATCCATCTTCCCTGTTTACTCTCAAACAAAAAGTGCTAAAAGTAAACGTATAATCCTTGAGAAGTGGAAAAATGAAAATTAAATATCCAGTGGAGGAAGTTGTGTTTAAGCGTTCGTTCTCAGAGATCCACGCAGGAGCGCAGAGTAGAAGGTGCGGAGTTTCTCTGACAGTGTGGCCCCACATGTGCAGCCCTTTGACTTTATACAGCTGCTTCCCACCTTCCCTCCTCCTTCTCGGCCCCGTGGTCTATACTTTTGTCCTTTGGCTTATACTAACACAATGCTGTTTGTTAATACTCCGTCCTGATAAGCAGCCGTGCGCGCCGAGATAAGGATTTTGAGATTCCTTGGTTCCGACTTAGGGGATGGAGGAGACGCCTGGTGAGGCAGTGCGACCTGCTCCAAACTCCTATTGGACTCTGAAGACCAGCAGTTTCATTAATTAGACAGCAGGTGGCAGTAAAGTAGCAATGTTTCCTATGTCCCTGTTTTCATGGTGAACCAGCAATACAAAACAGAAGACTGCTGGATCATCAGGAGATTATGGAATTTATTTGATATTGTAAAGCAGGTGTGAATATCTTATACTCAAGTAGAAGTGTTGTTCCTGAAAGATTTTTCAAGCAGAATAAAGATTAATTGTGTTAGAAAACTTAGAAATTATAGAAACAGTGGACAGTAAATTGGTCATGTAGGCTTTTTGTAGTTTGTTTGGATACCATTTAGCATTAAAAGCTATATTAGAAACTACACCAGTCATTGCATAATAAGTAGAAACATAGCTATTCATGTTTAATATTTATGTTCATATTATCTAATGCCTTAACTATGTTTAAGTGAATGCCTATTTCAACAATAATATTTAAAGTCTACAAGTTTATATGTGTTCTAATTGTATGATGACTTTCATAACCTTCTTGCAAGGAATATCATGTTCTTTTTTGCACTATAATTTGTGCACCATATCTGCTGCACAAATTGGTGAAATAATACTGATTAGTTAACATGCAAACAGGCTTCAAAGGGACTGTTTATTTAATGGTTTATCTTCACCACTAATAATATTAAACTGTGGAAACTGAGGAGCACTTCACCTCACATATTCCCAGAGACTGTAGGCAGTGGTGGAAAATTGTGTGTGAGTGTGTGTGCATGCTGAAAGTGGAAAAATCTTAGATAAAGCATCCTGACAGTTCTGAGGCCCCTAATCAGAGGCTGTTGTTAAGAGTTTCCACTGGCCAGGGGAACAGCTTGCGCTACTAGCCTCTCTGCATTCAGGACAGTAGCAACCCAGCAGCACATTAAAGGTGGCTTCATCTTCATGGCAGGTTTTAAATTTAGGAGGTATAAGTTCAGTAGTTGCTACTGTAGTGTTGCAGTAATAATTTTTTGTACAGTGTTACACAGGTACAAACTTATAAAAGGCTGGGTTTGATCCTTCTTGCCCTGGGCAATGATTGTGATCTGATATAGTGGGTTCTTTAGTCTGTCAAGCAGTGGCAGGTTTTGACCTCTAGGTGTCCCTGTTAGCTCGTCATTGCCTCCCCCAGTTTTTAATCAGCCCATGGTGGTGGTGGTGGTGGTGGTGGTGGTGG
>VXCM01005623.1:17068-39277 GCA_014773175.1 Lucifuga dentata
GCTGTACTGTAGATGGATGACTCACCTTTTGAGTGGAGAAGCCAGGAGGTTTTCACGGAGCCTGTTGAGATGAGAGCGAAGTTTCTCTCATTTGAGAGACCACATTGCTATGTTTGGTCCATAGTCCTTGACTTTTCCAGTAAGTGACAAAATAAAACCATGAAAAAAAGATAATTTTCTCATTAAGTGATGCAATTCACCTGATTGGCAGATTGTGATTTTAATTAAGTGTATCATTGTGATGCTGAGAGGATAATGAGGATATCCCCAGAGGATGCATGAATAGAAGCGGTCTTTGCTATGCGGAGTCAGCCATTACACTATGTGGGAGTTGAAAGAGAATGAATCTTTTCATTCGACACTGAATGAATTTGTATTGTGATTAAAATAACTAAGTAAATGCACATTTTCAAATATTTGGACTCACTGCATGTTAAAAATATTTTGTTATCCAATAAATCAGACCAGTGACATTAAAATTAGTCCTCCAAGCTACAATCCCATTGAGCTGCATTGTTAAAAATAAATAAAAAAAAAAATAGCAAGCACTATAAGCACTGCAAACTAGCTCAAGCCATCACATAGCCAACCATTTATTTTAGGAAAGAATCAATCTTACTGAAATCCCAAAGAGCCTCACCTTTGCGCAAGAAGCTTCATTTGGGCTCTGCAGAATCTCTGTAAAATGTAAGATTAAAGGTTAGTAAGTGTTTAATGATTACATTTTAATAATTAAATGTAAAATTAAGAGCTATGGTTACTTGTACCCACATTTTATTTAGTTTTTGCTGTAATTGCAATCATCTGAGAATCACTTTCTTGAAATGTCCTTTGGGAATTAACTACTCTTTCCCTAAACAGTGTTTTTAGCAATTAGAATATGATTTGATGTTGTCAAATGTGAAAATGTCAAATGTTAACTATGGTGTTAAATGTAAATTACAACTGGACGTTAAGCAATAAGAAATTCAGAAGTACACATCAAACTATTTCACACAACTGACCAACTTCAAATACTGACTGCAATTACAATACTTATATTTATGTGTATAAATAGTTGATTCAAAGTAAATACCTGTCATCCTTAATGTCCACCTTGAAAAAAATGTGGCAACCACATATTTCTGGTGTTGGCCAAAAAAGTAAAAAATAAAATGCAATGACAGTACTTTGTTTGTAAACAAATTTACTGATACAATTAATAATATTGATACAGCAATGTAAAGCTACCATAATGCACATACCTATGGACTTGTGAATCATAATGGGCACTAGATGGAATTTAATAAATAGCTGAACACAACATCTGTACACAGAAACATTGCCCCATAATCCATAGAAATGTACATATACCAGTACAACATTTATTTTTCCATAAATTTACAAATGACAAATCCTCCAAAATAAAACGGATATCCTCCATTGTTATCTCTCTACTTCTACTTTTTTGAAATAAACAAGCAACTACTGGATTTATAAGGAATTATGTACAGGTTCCTAAACAAGAAACTCCATAAAGGCACAATTGTCTATACAACATGTACAAAAAGAAACTGTCTGGAACTGACAAAACATAAAAATAAAATGATTGGTCATCATTATAATCATCATTATATGATTGCACATACAATATGAATGTCAGTATCTGTGCTTTGAAAGGCGATTTGTAAAGAAACAAACCCCTGAAGAAGTGTTTTTAGTCTTACAAAGTGACAAGCGTTACAAAAAAGAAAACAAAGAAGAGCTTTCCCCTCAAAGGTATTCAGGTGGCAATGACCAGTCTGTCTTCGTCATCACTGGATGCCTCATTATAGTCATCAATTACCTTTTGCCAGGAGGACACTGGCACTGAAGGAGCAGGATCACTAGCTCCCTCCTCTGGCAATTCTTTAGCAATGTCTGTTTGACTCTCAGGAGCTAGTGGTGGATGCTGCTGTGGGGATTTGTCCCTGTCCTCCTTCTCCACAGTCTGTGTAAGCTTTGCTCCACTGCTGCTCCCCAGGCTTGACCTGTAGCTTAACAGTGGGTCTGCAGGGCTGCTGATCTTCAGATTGGTGGGTGGTGAAACAGGGATGCAGCTCCATGAAGTACCAAGCCTATGTTCAACTTGAGATGGATGAGCTCCGAGAGCTTCTGGGCTGTCCTGCTTCTCAGAGGACCCAGGGAGAGGACTAATTGTGGACAGAGGGCTTAGTGAAGGAATTAGGGCAGGTAGGGCAATGTTTACTATCTGCAAACCCGGGACATGTGTCTGGGGGCTGGTGCTGCTTTGGGAGGTGGGGTTGGCAGCTAAAACCTGCAGGCCTAGGGTGGCATTTAGGGCAACCCCTTGCTGGGGCAGCAGCTGAGTGGATGCCAGACTAGCATTGGCAAGTCCCATGAGGTTGAGTGTCTCCAGACCTACTGGTTGTAAGGTCTGAGCCTGCAGGCCAGTGACCTGCCCAAGGGGGAAGCAGGGTAGAACACTACTGATTGGCTCCTGGACCACAAGGGGCTGGGCTTGTGAGCCCTCTGGCTGGGATGTGGGAGCTGGCAGCTGGCTTGGATTTCTGTGAATGACACTCAGTGCTGGGATGGTGAGCTGAACGGGGCCAGCTTGGATTGGAACAAAGGTGGAGTAAGCTGCCAGGCCAGCGGGCACCAGTTGGATCCCACCAACTGGGACCATGCTGTAAGAGGAGCGAGACGGCTGCTGGGAGTGCAGTGGCAGGTGACTGAACAGGTGGGTTTGGTTTTGTGTTCCTGGTGCTTGAGATAGACCCTGTGAAAGAAAGTGTGTAGAATCGTGGGCAGCATAGGATGAAGTCTGAGTGCTGCGGTCCACCGGTACGCCCGATTCACTGGTTGGCACATAAGAAGCAGCAGGAGAGGCGTCCTGTGTAAAGAGAGAAACTGAATCTTAAGTCACATTTCTTGACTTAATTGTGGGACAGAATGATTTGAAGGATGAGATGCAGTGGAATTGGAATTGATCCACCAAGGCACAATCAACATTAATGAGACTGTTCACCTTTTCAGAGCATTCACAGAAGCTTTGTGGAAGTGCCTCGCATGCATTCAAGGTAAGGGTATGGATAAGAAAGAAAGCCAAGGGAGGCAGATAGGGAGGGATGGAGAGACTGACAATAAGTATACATGGGTCTCACCTGGCTGAGCTTGGAGCCCTTGCCTGGCACTGGGGGACTAGGGGGTACATCAAAGTCAGGGTAGTCAATGGACATCTGCCTGCATGGCGACACTGGACTCATCATGTGCACAGACTCTGTGTCTGAAGTGTAGGAATCTGATGTGGGAGCAACAGGCGGAGGGGAGTTAGGGAGGGGTACAGGGCTGGTGTAGGGCCCAGAGATGGACATCTGCTTGCAGATGGACACAGGGCTCATCATGGGGACAGATTCTGAGTCTGAAGTGTGGGATTCTGGAGCTGGAGGCTGGGGAAGGAGAGTTGAGCTGATTGACATCTGGGCTAAGAGGGCACTAGGAGGAACCTCAGCCTCTTTGGAAGAGAAGTGCTGGGGGCTAGCAGAGACAGAGGGGTTGGTAGACAGGCCCGACTCTGCCTGGCTGTCCTCTTCCTCCTCCTCATTGTCATCATTATCCTCATCATCAGGGCCTTCAGACTCGTCACCATCTGAATCTGGACGATCAGCGCTGCTCACCTGGCTGCGGTCTCCTGCAGTTGACAGAATAAAAAGGAATTCTATTCACTGTATTCTCTAGAATATGAGTCATCAAAGCTACCATATAAAAGCTCTTAGAGAGCATTTAAAAGACTTTTATTAATTTTTTTTTTTAATTCTCAGATATTGAGAAAATCCACCACTGAAGAAAATCATTCAGTGAAGTTGAGTACCATGGCAGCCATAGCATTTCACATCATAGACCACCATACACCCCTGAGCTCCATCAGAGGCAGAAGAGGAAAAACAAATATGCTCTTAGAGGCTGGGACCATAAAATGCTTTCAGGCAGCTTCTCTCATTTTTTCTAAAATTAGACGCAGCAATTTCCTCTTTCTAAACACTGTGCATGCCGCCCACATGCGCTGCGAGTTAACAGAGGAAGAAGCTGCATTTAGAATTTCTAATTAGACCATGGCAAAGCTATTGATCGACATAGCTCCAGAGCACAAGCAGAAACAATCTGTATTTGGAATCTCTTGTCATTATCAGCAGAACTGTTTAAAGAAGGGCAATCCTATTGTTTTAAAGTCATAGGAAAAGTGGCTAAATGAGACTTTCTGTTTTAAACCAGACAATGTTTTGGAAATCAACTGCCAAAATAATTGAAAAAAAAAAAAGATGAATTAATATTAGCTTAGTTTTTTGATCCCAAAGAAGTTTTCTCTGTATTGGATATGCTGTAATTCAGAGCACACAATGTGACTTTATATATCCATGTAGGTTGATGCTGAGCAGTGAAGGAATGTACCAGAGTCCTCTGCATCCTGATCCTCAATGAGACCCTCTGGGACACCCATCTCCATGCATTTCTTACTGTGGGCCTTGGATTTCATGTGCTTGGTCAAATTTCCTGCAAGAAGAAAGTCAACAAGGTCTTACAGGTGGGAAGAGTTTGAACAATAGCACAGAAGTTTATATAAGAGAATGCTGTCTTTGGACAGGTTGTATGTAAAGGGTGAGTAACTGATAAAGACATTTTTAACTGAACGTGGGTTGCTCTGACACAAAGTACTGTTCTGCAGTGTCGCGTGGGTAGGCTAGTTCGATAAAGAATGGTGAATCATAGTGTCTTGGTTTAAGAGATGGTGAAACATCTTTAATTTCATAGCTCTTAACAGGAAAATGGAAACTGCAGCAGTTTTAAATCTTTTCAAAACAAATATGGCCTCCATTGTAAACTGTATGTTCAGATGTAAGAGTCTGCAGATCTATTATAAATGTTTAATGAACTCTGTGGTTCTCAGTAGATTAGCATCTGTGTATATTAATTCAGAACCACATGTAATACATATAGTGTATTTCCTTGACCTTTGAACATATCCCAGACTTTTTTTTGACAATTCTTTATGTACTTAATAGATTTTCCCAAACTGCGTGTGACACTCACTACCTCTGCACTGCATGTAGAAAGATAATGAAGAGGCTAAAACTTATTTTTCTGCGGTCATATGAAATTATAAAAGTGGTGCCCTATCTTGATACACAATATGCAGGGGATTTTAGGTCTTATATGTACAGTTTCAATAAAAAAAAAAGTACTGAGTTCTAACCTTTCGTCTTGAAGGAGAAGTTGCAATGGACACAGTGGTATGGCCGGACATCAGAGTGAGTGCGAATGTGTTTGCGCAGCATGCTGGGTTTCTTACAGCGGATCCCACACTCCTCACAGATGTATTTACCACGCCCACGTCCACGTACATAAACATACTCTTCATTAGATTTATACCTGTGGGGTTGCCAATAGAATCATTAAATTGGGATGAGAAGCACATAGATAAAATAAGAGTTCTAATTGTATTCTATCTGCAGTATGTACATATTTAAATAAGATTTCTTATGGATCCATACCCGCCATCAAATATTTTGACTCGTCTTGGTTCTGTTTTGATTAGGTCCTTCTCTGACTCATTACTGGCTGGAGTTTCTGGTTGCACTTGTTTGTTTTCAACTTTTATAGACTTCTGAGATACTGGCATCTACAGAGAGAAGACATGATTGATGTACTCATATCTGAATTTAAGTAAGAAGGCTATAAAAGACAAGACAAACACCAGCATGCTTTAGATTTTCCAAACTTTGCAAAAAAAGAGTTCTTACCCTGGGCATGACGTCTTTCAGCTTGCTTGAGTAAGACAAGATGTCAGATTTTCCACAGGTTTTTATGGCTGAGGTGTAGTGTATTTTCTTGGAGCTCTGCTTGGAGTCAAACAAAGACATAACCACTTTGGTGGGCAACCCAAGTGGATTAGGGTTGTTGGGGCTGACTTTCCACGCAGCATATGCTGAGATCTTCAGGTCAGTTTGTGGAACATGAAGAGGCTTCCTCTTCATCAAGAAACACCATGTGAAAGTTGTGGTGGTCTTCAGGCTGGGAAAAGAGAGGCGATGGCTGTCTTTTGTGTTAACCACAGAAACAGATGAGGTTAGTTTCACCTGACCAGCATGGAAACTGGAGGGTCTAATAGGAGATTTGGCAGGAGTCCATCTCTGTTCTTCAGCTTTGTCTTGAGGTTTTAGATTGTTGTTAGCTGGCATTAAGTCATGGCTACTGGGTGCAGTATTCTGTGCAGATCCTGCCTCCTCAGAAACAACTGTACTTGTGGTTTTTTCCACCCCAGAACTGTCAGGTGACATAGGTTTACACTCATTAATTGCCTCTGAGTCTTTCTCCCCATAAGTCTTATCCTGGGACAGAGGTGGGGCCTCGGTTTCAATGGGACTGTCCACTGGTTCAGTTGTACAAACCTGTCTAACAAGTGTTAACTTCCGCTGTCGAGTCACCTCTGACATTTTGGAATTAAGATAATTCACTGACCTGCCATCTGTAAGACAAGCCACACCATGCTCATCTTTAGCCCGTTTTTGGTGCTTTTCCATGTAGATGTCCAAGCTATTGGCAGGTGACAGCATTCGTTTACTTGAGGCAGTGGGTTCCTGCTGTGGGCATAGGGTCACTGATGCCAATTTCTGTGTGCAGTGTAAAGACCCAAGAGAAGGTGATCTTTCTGCAGTTTGATTCTGAGTACTGACAGTCTGGGTTTGAATTCTGTCCTTCTTTACATGATGGACATCACTATCTACACTATGAGTGGATGAAAGGCTGCTTTTTTTGCACACAGGGGGAACAGGGTTCATCTGCTCATGAGTTATCAGGATCTGTGGCAATGGTATAGCACCTGCTTGGCTCTGATTGAATGGGTCCCTTTGCTGTTCACCTGGCAAAATGACAGTCTCAGAGGCCTGTTGACTCTGTTGAGCAACATAAACATTTTGGAGAACATCTGATGATTTTGAAATGCTCAAAATCTGATTGGCAATAGGAATTGTTAAAACTGGCAAGGCTATCTGAGTTCGCTGTTTGCTAGAGAATGAAAATGTTTGGCTTGGTCTCAGAGAGGGACACTGCAGTTGGTATTTAGGCACAAAACATTCCTTTTCCTCAGAGTGAAGTGGCTTATTTTGGACATTCTCACAACAAACCAAGATTTGACTGAGAGGTTGCTGTATCTTTTGGCATATTTGAACCCTTGATGCTTGATGCCAAGGATGTGGAAGCCCATGGACTTGAGGCTGCTGAGCTGGGCTACCCAAATTAATGCTTTGCACCATTTGCTCATTCTTTTGTAAAGGTGGATCTCCAGTATGAAGGACAAAAGAATGAGCTATGGTGTTCTTATTAGCAATATGAATCTGCTGGGATCTATTCTGAGTTAAAGAGCTAACATTAGTAATGGAAAGTTTCTCTAGAGGTATGATAGTTTTCCGTACAGGTTGCTGAGTCTCTGGGCCTATTTTTAAAGACATCTGGCGAACTAATGGTCCCCGCCTTCTTTCAATGAGTGGCACCTGGGCAACGTGAGAGTTTTGTGCACTTTTTGGCTGGCCAACAGGAGACAGCGATCTTCTAGGAGATACGCTGCCACAGTCAAAAGACTTGCTACGGTAATCACATGAAATTTCTACTGAGGGATGAGTACAAGTGATCTGTTCAGATGCAGCACGCCTCATCATGCCGGGCACACCAAGTGTGTTAAAGGCTGTTGGCAAACCTTGAGCCTCTGAAATCTTGCTGACACACTCCCCTCTAGAAGGACTCTCTGACCTTGATGGCTCTTCTCTGTCAAAGGAGGCTGAAACGCTGGAGCAACGAGAAAGACTACTGTCCCTGCTAAGGCTTCGTGAGAGGCTGGACTCAAAACTTGATTCACCTGAGGAGTGGTCCATTTGAGCAAGCCGAATTCTCTTCTTTTTAGGTGGAAGTTTCTCTGCTGGTAACTTGGACAGGCTCTCGCTTCGCTGAGGCCAGCTGAATTGATCTGCAGGCTTTTCTGCCAGCTCAGCACTTTGAGTTTCATGTTCTCTGTCAGGCTCCTCTGTGACAAGAATTTCAGGAACCTGAATGTTGTTTTGACGAACAAGACGAGACTGATGGACAGGAGTAGAGTTTTCACCAACCACTGCTGTTGTGCCCTCAGTGCTGTGTTCTATTTTTTGTTTCCCATATTCAACACTCATGGGTTTAGATAATTTTTCATGGTAACTGTCAGCTGAAACACTTGCTATAGTATCTGTTTTAGCTCTATTGAGGGCATCCTTTTCCATACTATCAACAGGGGAGGTTCTGTCAAAAGATTCTGTCTCAAATGAATTGGGTCTACTGAGAGAGTTGGTGTGTCTAATGACTGAAGTACCGCTGCCTTGCCTCTGCATTTCTCCTTTAACAGAAACGCTGATCTGGGTCTCTCGTATTGGTGACAGTCTGGACTCTGTATTTATACCTCTTGCTACAAGCTGGATTTGAGGTAGTTTTGTCTGGTTGTTTTTAGGCTGTATGTCTACCATTACAGCGTGTTGGGGAAATGTCTGACCCACCAGGGCTGTTGGTAGCTGACATGAATCAAAACTGACTGAGCAAGGTGGAATGGTATCGGTTGGAGACTGATCATCCTCATCTCCAACACTCTTCATTTTCCTTCTCTTTCTAATTGATGTCTGTTGATCAAGTATTGCTGAGCTGCCAGTTGGTTTGGGGGCTGTGGGATGCTGTATGTTAACCTGAAAAACATCTTGCTCAGTTTCTTTAACAGCACTTGGCTTGTTTTTTGGTCCACGAAGCTCAGAGCAATAGAACTTTTTATGAGTTTCAAAATTCTCTAACTTTCTGTACCGGTTACGACAGGTCTCACATTCATACATTGTGCCTTTATTCTGCTGAGGCTTTCTGTTTCTGTCTTGACTGTGCTCAAAAGATCTGCTTCTTTGCATCATTTCTATGGAATTGCTGGGACCACAATAGCCCTCATCCATGGAGCGGACAGAAGGGAGCCCATGCCCCTCACTTGTGGAAAAATCTTCTACTGCTACTTGTCTTACTAAGGTACGAGAATGTATTGCTGAATTTGGGGTTGATGGGGCTGATGAAAATACATCATCATTCAGTGAACTAATTTTCTCATCAAATGACTGACAAATGCGCAAAGGGTGAGGCAGGGGGGCAACATTAAGGGGAAGAGCAGTGTGCCCTGGTGTGGTAGGCATAGAGTTACTTCTTGTTATTGGCAAACAATCCATTGGTGGGTATTGAGGAGGTACAGACAGAAGAAATACTGGCTTTGATTTATCTGTGGGAGTGAATGGGGACTTGGGGATGTCTGAGCTGGAACTTGATCTTCTTCCCATTGGTTTAAGATCAAACTGAAAAGAATCTTTGAATATGTATGACTTAGGGGAATCTATACTACCTCTCCTTGAGAGAGAAGTCCTTCTTGGTTTTACACTGTCTAGCTGCTTGTTGTCAACCACAGCCTCGTTATCAGATATCAACTTTGAAATCCGTTCTTCCAGAGACAGTGCTTTTGCTTCTAACGGTGGACGCATCTGTCCTGTGGCTCGAAGTCTTTGCTCACCTGCTAAATGCATTACTGTGGCAACCACAGGAGGAGCATTTGGAAGAGTATTCTTGGAAACATCAATGTCTACTGGTGGAGTTATCTTTACAAATGGACTGGGGGGACTCATGGCCTGGTCAGCACTTTCAGATCTTGAGAAGTATCCAGAGTCTGTACTTCCCAGACTGCGGGGACTAAGCAGGCACTTAGCCTGTTGCTGTTGAGAAAAGTCTGTTGCTTGTTGTCTCTGAAGCTGAGCATGTCCACCTAGCAGTGGAGACTTACACTGCTGGTCTTCATCTTCACTCACAGTATCTAGTGAGGGGTTTGTACCGTCTACTTCTTTCAGTGAAGACAAGACTGTGATGCTGGATCTCTGGATCGCTGTCTGGAACTCCCTTTGCCGTTGTGAAGCAGCTTGCTCAGGTGCTGTACCTGTAACTCTTGGACTATCTGCCCTCAGAGGGGAGACATTAACTGGGTATACAACAACTTTTGGAAGTGCAGCTGTTACTTTGGGCTCATGACACCTCTGACCAGGGGCTGGTTTGATTGACTCAAAGACAGCTGATGAGTCTGCTTCCCCATGGCTTGCTTTGGCTGTGCCTGCACTCTGTAAACTACTTTCAGACAAAGCTGTCACACTGCTCTGTGACGAGTCAGGGTCCAATTCTGCCGTGCTACCTTCTTCATCACTGTCTCCACTCTCCTCGGCCTCTGAATGTGTTCCAAGGGCTTTGTCAGATTCTTGGGAAAGTGATCCACTTCCAGATTCTGAGCGTGCAATGAGGCCCAGTTTTATAGCATGAGCATGTGATTTCTTGTGCTTGTACAAGTTGCTCTTGGTTTTGAATGAGAAGCCACAAGTAATACATGGGTATGGTCTTTCTCCGGTGTGAGATCTGATGTGTTTGAGCAGCACACTGGGTTTTGCACATGCCCGGCTACAGTATTCACAAACATACTTTCCTGGCTTCTTAGGTTTCTGGTCCTTAGACTGTTCAGCATTAAAGTTCATTACAGTTGTCATCTGGACTTGGTTGCAGCCAGGTGTAACTGGGACCTGAATGGAGCTGGGAACACTTGCTGAGAGGGATTGGCAGGTGTGCACAACTGGTGGTTGGCTTTGTGGCAAAGCATTGGAGCCTGAGGGAACGGGTACATGAGTTATGGTGGAACGTCCAGTATTAAAGCTCATTTGCAAACTGGACTTTTCTTGATTTGATGCAACAGGCATATAACGTGGTGTAGCATGCTGAGAGGGCTGCAATGGGTTACCATGGGCAGATGTCTGGATATTACCCTGTATTGGTGCTGCAATGCCAATGAAGTTACCTTGCTTGTCAACGTAATAAGTCTGCATATGTGAAGGTTGTGGCTGGAGACCAAAGTTGACAGCTGGCATTGTTGTTACTTCACTGCTGGATTGTGCACTAAGTGTGGGAGCTGGTTTTTCAATTGTGATGGCTTGCAAATTTTTCCTCTCAGCCAGTGTACTAAAGTCAGGTTCCATGGCTTTTAGTAGAACATCAAGCGGAGCACTGGACTGGTAAGGCTCTCTCTCAAAGCTGGGGTCTTCGTTGTTACTCTTTTTGGGGTGAGACGCCTTAGCTGCAATCACAGACGCATCATCACCATGACTGGAAGAGGTTTCTCTCTTCTTTAGCCTTTCATGATCAATGGGATCTGCCCCTTCATCGGGGGATGCTGCAACTGATTGGACATATTCTGGGTCTCTGTTCCCACTGGGCGACCTTGATGGATTGTGGGAAGGACTGTTAGAGGAGGAGGAGGAGGAGCTCAGAGGTGTAGTTTCCTTGGATGATGCTCCATGGACATCAGTATCTGAGGTTTCTAGCTGCAGGGGCTTCTTCACTGGAGATTTAGGGATTTTCTTTAGCTGATTCTCTGCAACCACTTTCTTCCTCTTCAGTCCTTTTATGTTGTCTGCATTTTGCCGACTGCTTTCAGATATTCCTGTGGATACAGAGACAAGAATAACTCCATAATCCATTTCATGCTATAACAAAAAACCACATGTTAATCTATGCAGTTGAAACAAAGATAAAACTGTAGATTATTCAATAATCTCAAAGCATTTAACTTAAAAATCAGACAGTCCAGTAACTGCAACATGTGCTTGCTTTGTAATTACTTTAAGGATAGGAATTGTTAGCCAGTTAGCTGCTTAAACAATGTATTGTGCAAGTCAACATGAAAACCACTAGTCATTTAAAACTAAAATTGGTGTGTTGCACATTGTTTTTAGAAGTGTTTCACAAAGAAGCACCTTTTGCACATTAACAAGACCAGTGCCATCTTACTCAAACTGCTAACATCTATTGATAAGTCAATACCAGACTGTAAATGAGTATATTTGTCATTTATTAGTCACATTTTCTTCATACAATTCCTGGCTATCATAAGCTGTACTAGAGACCGACCTGTCAATGTTATTGGTCAGAAATAAATTAACATTTCATATTAAACACCATTTTCATGCTTAAACAGAACAAATGTACAGGTTTAGACTGCTTTGTTACATAGCAGTCCAAACTTTTTTGCATGGCAGTTCAGCGCATGAATGTAATACAAACAAAATTTGTGGAACAGTTACATATAAAACATTCATAGCTGTTAATAAAATGTTGTATTCTACAGCTATTACAGTGAAACTTGGGGAGACACATACTTTACAAATGTTTGCCGACTTGGGTATTCAAAAATCAAAGATCCCAGACTTAACTGAAAAGTGTAATTACAGGCAATCTGTATTTTGCTAAAGCAGCACTGTTTTTAAAAAGGTGCACCCAAGCACCCATACCAGGGGTGTATGTAGAGTAAATATATAAATGTATTGGCTCTACAATAGTAGAGAGTATTTGTTGAGAGTGGCCATGTTGCTTAAGAGTAGCATTGCCATGTCACAGTTTCCTGGCTTGTGTAGGTATTTCCCAAGATGAGGTAAGGGCTCCTTCTGGTGTAATTAAGGAAAGCCTCATTTTAACATAAATTAATCTATTCTGTACACAAATATGCAGAGGTGAAGAGCTTTATACCAGCATCCACTTATAATGCCTACTAGACAAACCCTGTGGTATATCTAACAGAAGTCATTCTAAAACATTTTTACTAAGAAACACATTTGGATCAGCTTCTGCTGAAAGGCATAGGAAAGGGGTCATTTTTTCCTTCCGCACACCTGACATGTCAGCAAAAGAAATTCTATGACTTCACTATGACTTTTCCATCATAAAAAAGTGCTAAACTAATTGTCACTGTCCAACTTAAATTTTATTGTTAAGTGGCTAGATTCAGTTTTGTCATCAAGGAACTATAAATTTAATAATTTTTTTTTCATTATATTTATTATTACATACTGTTCTGAGAAAATAACGTGTCAGGTAATTTCAAAATATTTGTTGGGGGCCTAGGATTCACAATTTTATAAAATTCCATGAATTGTATGAACCTGCTGATGCGTAGTCTAAAATACAGCCACATCATAGTGGTCCAGTATGACAGACCTATTGACAGAATTAACTTGGTTGAAAAATGGTTTGCCAAAGAGACTGACATTTGAATTGCTGATGGTGACATCAGCACCTGCAGCACTTTGAAAGGAGGACTGAGATATTCTTATTTGAATCCTTTCTATTTATTGTCTCCACCCAGTCTCATTCACAAGGTGATTCAATGAAAGCTTGCATGTTCTCAAACAAGCTGGCTGTTTTAAAAGAGCACGTACTGAAAGGATGAGATCAGCTTAGCTGGTTATTTCTCGCACAGCTTAAAAGGCAATCTATCACTGCCTTGGGTTAACCTAATTTGCTGTTCTGTTTTAATGGACAGAATTTACATAACAATCCAGTTAACTAAGCAAAATGTTTAGGTATTGTAGTGAACGCTACCCCTAAACACGGAACTGCCATAAAACCGCATGTAACACAAAATTTCACTTCATATAAGTATATAAAACAATAATGCAGATTGAACGTAATACATGGTTGTAGATTAAAAATACTGATTTTAGTGTGTGAATCTTTTCCAATTCGGACCTTACGGATTTTTATCCAAAGTCGTAATAAAGGGTATCTTACCTTTTTGTGAGCTTTTGGGGTCTTTGAGCTCCTTTTGTGCCTCTTCAATTTTATCTGTAAGAAAAGAAAGAAAGGCACGTTCATCACAGAGAACAGTACTGTACAGACGCATACAGATGCATGATCCACAGCGAAGGCAGTACAGAATGTAACTAATAATACTGGGGATGCTTCCCACACGGCTGTAGCAGGACGAAGATCTTTCTAATGAAAAACAGATATTCTTCCATAGCGGAGTGAGCATACTACCCCATCATGGAAACTCCGGTAATCATGAAGGGGTATTTCACTGACTTTTCATATGCATTCAGAATAACCATTTAAGTACACACACCTAAAGAAGAAACACAGTATGAATATTAATGATAAAGGTTAAATTTGCAAACAAGTCAATGTGGCGAGTTTACTTTGTCACTGACCCACAGAGCTATTTGCATATTCAAATACGATTTACGTCCCTCTGGAAAAACAAATTCCATTCAGGATTTTTTATGTCACAGTCATCACCCACAATCCAGAAGGTGAAGAACCTGTTTCAGTGTGAATCATATGGATGTGTGGGACATGACACGAGTACCGACTGTGTGTTACTGTAATCAATATAAATTATATAAGCAGGTTCAGTGTTACCTGCATGGGTTATGTACAGAGGAACAGAGAGAGTGTAAACGCTCTGTTTCCTGCTCCTGCACGGTTACTTCCACAGGCTGAGAAGGAGACAAGAGGGTGCGTGTACACAGTGGATCCATACATTTATGTGAGTGTGCATGCAACACACACACCACACATCAAATACATAGCAAAATTGGTGTTTAACAGAGAAGCATAGCACTCCTGTAGCATGTTTTTACCTCCCATGACCACGGAAGCTAGATGGAAAAATAAACCCACTCTGGTTTTTGTGTCCTGCAGGTTACATCAGAATGCAAGACAAGGTCTCAAAGACTAATGGTAACAATTTTGTCCTAGATTGCATAAGCGTAAATTGAGGGTGAAAGAGGATGTTCTTCTGCAGTTTCCAAAATCGCAGCGAGTTGCCGGGAATACTCTGAGGGGGGGNGGGGGGCATGAGTAGGCCACAGAGGAGGTCAGTGAGTTATGTCATCATCAGTGTGTGTATGTTACTATAGGCACACCCATCTTCATCTCCCTCTCTCTCTCTTTATGTACATCCAAGGCACATGCCACAGATTACATAATGCGTCCCCACCCCTGTGCTGCCGAGAAGCAAAACAAAGGCACCCTGTCAGCAGAAACACGGCAACCGAGGCATATGGGGAGAGGGCAGAGCATGTTTGTGTATGGATTTGAAGGAAAAGTAGAGAAAGACAGACAGGACAGAGCTGTGTGTATGTGTTTGTGTTTGTGTTTATGTTTGCATGTAAATGACCAGGTGAACTGAGCTTGCCCTCTGACAAAGGAATCAGGTAGGCTTTTCTTTCTTTCCTGGCAATGACACTGGTTTGGTGTGTCTCCAAACTGAGAGGATAACCCAGAGAAGCTGTATCTAAGCTCTCACTTCCTTCAGCTCCACTGCTCAATAGAGACACGATGGTTCAACCTCACAGCTTCCTCGAGAAAATGGCTGTTATTGCAACCCCAATTGAGATAATATATGCTTATTTTAGTGGTTAGGAGATCTGGGGGGTGTGGGGGATGTATATTTTCACTAGTATATGCTTCATTGTTTGCACAGCTTGATACATATGTTTTGTAATAGACCGCACTGCCAAACCTAGCAATAAGTGATTACTGCCCAACAAAAATCTTATTAGTGGTTTTGTGTAGTAAGAGGCCGGAGCATAAGCCATTATAGATCAGATGGCACTTATGACATAATAAACCACAAACAAGACCCCTTATGCTGTATGACACCCATGAAGTCAAGAGCACTACGCCCAGTGCTGAATGTACAATCAGCTTTGAACCATGGAAAAGAACAGGAAACACCAGGAATCAACAGCCCAAAGGAGTGGAAAAGGGGACGACAAGCGAATGTTCCCTTCAACCCTCACCCTAAAAGGACAGAAAATATTCCATCCAGAGTGCTGTAGCTATTAAGACAGCAGGGAATGATTATAGGGTTCTTCATATTTCCCTCATTATTGCTGGTGGGGTTGCTGTTATTGCTGTACTGTAGAGAGGATACTGGCCAGCGTTTACAAGGGGCTGTTATAATGTGCTATTTGAGGTGGTCTGGGTGATGGCTGCATATTTCACTATGGTCGTAAAGACATTCATCATGCCTTCTGAAACGCATGCAATTGTCCTGTACCTGGGGGGAAACAATAAAAGGAATGTAAATAAACGTTGCCTGTTGTCTGTGATGAAAACCAGAGAACATTGTGGAACATGTTCCATGACCACAGAATTCAGGGGCACTGAGAGAAAACACTGTTTGAGGGGACAAAACTCGTAATGTGTTTCAACTGCTGCCAGTAACTCGACTGTTTACAACTGTGATCATAAACAAAACAGAGAAAATCCTCAGTTTGTACGATGTTCAATCATTTTAAGGGTACTGTGTGTATTCACACTAATTCCTTTTGCCAGAGTTAAAAGATATTTCCAACCTGTAAATGACACTGAATTACCAAGGTGCTAAAAAGCACATTGAACCATTGCCTAAAGTGCTGGATATGACATCAGATAGCGGTCATTTTGCATGTTTGAGCCTAATATATTCAGTTTTCATATACATAGCGTTACTGACAATCATTTCCCAAAGCATAATACTGGAATGGTGAATTAAAAAAAAAAAATTTTTTTTCCTCAAAGCTCCTACCTTCCAGTCTGCCTATGGTTTCAGTTCATTCTGGTATGCTATTAAAATCAACTTGATACTTGAAACATTCTTGGGATAGGTANTGGTTTCAGTTCATTCTGGTATGCTATTAAAATCAACTTGATACTTGAAACATTCTTGGGATAGGTAATCCATCATCGTGAGCAAGACTAATATTCAGGTTTTTTCGAAGTTTTGTAATTTTAGTGTTTAAGCACAATAAAAAGCACTTAAGTGCAAAAAAAGAGGAGTGAATGTATGTCTCCACTGGGGAATATGGTCCCAAAAGAAGACCTGCTTTTATCGAAAAATTTAAATAATTCATAATTCATAATTTTGCGTAAGTATTAGTAGGCGAAACATTGATTTTTAAGATGGTTTTAAGGTAGGTGTATCGCTTGAATATTTGATTTTGAAAGATTAAGAGATTTGCAAAATATCAGGAAAGCTGAAATACGGTTTTATCCTTTGGGAAATGATTGTCAGTAACGTAACATGTATGAAAATTGAATATATTGGGCTCAAACATGCAAAATGGTTGGTATGGTCCTTTAAGTAGACTTTTATTGTCAGCACAAAGTAAGTTATGTATCTGACAGGCTTTCAGAAATAACTTAATAATTTACAGTAGTAGACTATGAATCAATACACTCTGTGGAAGTAACATTCTATCAATACGCTCACATCACAATAGAAACGGATCTACTGACAACAATTACATGCTGTTTTAAGACTTCTTTCCTATGTTATCTTTCTGAGCCTGGCTAAACAGATGTGGAGCTTAGAGCAGATAAAGCCAGCAGGAGCGTAGTGAAACACAGGCTGAGTTTCATCTAAGCTCTCAGTCTCAAGGTGGCCGACTCTTGTAATCTTTGATCTATGTAACGTGATACCAAAGGATATGTGAGGATCAGGCTGGGAGGGGCTGTGGTGAGTGGGTGCCTGTCAGTTAGAGAGTTTGTGGGCAAGGGAGTCAGCCTCCGTGTTGGTCGCTGTCATGACAACCAGGAATATTTAGTGCGCCCCTCCTGCATCTTCAAACCCCCCTCCTTCCCACTGCCTTGGATGAGTGGGAAATGTGATTATATGTGCCCCAATGGCCAAAGCGACATCATCACATAAAAAACTACATAATTTTGAATCCCAGCACCCCTTGATGTGAATTTACAACTCATCAGCTAGAGGTTGCTCAGTGGGAGGGGAATCCCATCCAAAAAATCCATTACGCCATTTGACAGACATAGAAAACATGGCCATAATAACTGCAGATCCAAATAAATCCTAAAGGCCAACACTTTGCTTCTGGAAAATGGAGCTAATAAAGCCAATTTCTGCGCAGAACGAAACCCCTGCCTATACAATGAATAACAAATTACATTACAATGAGGTGGGAATGTCAACCCACACGGAACAGCATCACAACTACATTTTCTTGGCACCAGATTCTCCCTGAGAGACTTTGCCCCCCTCTGACTGTTGGCCAACTCTGACAGACATCCACCTACCCTCCCTGCCAGCCTGTAACACATTCATGTTTTGCTCAACAGCCTGCTCTGCTGGGTTTCACTATGCCAAATGGTGGCCATCAACAGCATAGTGGCAGCTTTCTGTGGCAGTGTGCGGAGTCCATATGCATGGTGTTCACGTTTCAGACGGCCCTGATGATTTGGCTTCAGCGTAGTGCTGCTTTGCCTTCTAGAATCAGAGATATGTTTTGGGGGAAAGGACTCGTTGTTTTCTACAAACAGCATCTGTGAGGTTGGGCTGTCATCAGTATGCACGGCACTGCGCCATGTGCCAACAACAAGCAAGAACAATGCCAGTGGCCTGCAGTCTGTGGGTAGATGGGCACCCACTACCACTAATAAGCGAAGAGTTGCAGTAATCATATTACAGCATAGCAGCGAGGGCAGCCCATTAGGTGCTTTAGTCACTTTATTCACCATCACTTTACCACCACACCAAGTTTAATGTCCTCACATACTAAAATAGGACAAATGGCCTCGTTGCGTGTGCATCTTACTTGGCTTTGATTAATCTTTTTGAGACTGACAGATGCACACAGATGCACGCACGCCACATACATACACATCGAGGAGAGAATCAGCTAGGTGGATTAGATTTGATATTTGGATGATAACAGGTTGATGTCTGGGGACAGCAGAGTGGTTGTACTGCCAGCTGGATGATGGTTGCGCAGTGAAACATACCAAAACAGAGAGGAGAGGAGAGGAGAGGAGAGGAGAGGAAGTAGGCTGGAGATGATGAGATAGGAGTCGGCAGCTGCCCCCTTCTTCCCTTCACTGTGCGGGAGGGAGAGGAAGATTATGTAACTTGAGCACCTCCACCAGCCTGCTATACACACCCGATGGTGTACACACACACACACACACACAGAGGCTGATGCATACTTAGAACAGCCACAGAAGGACATTTTCTAACTCAACAAAAACAGACAGTAAGGGAAGTCAGCCACTAGTTGTTCACCTGAAGTATGACTGTACAACTGCCAGTAGAATTAGAAACATAGTTTTTGCTAATTTTTTTCAATTTTCAGGCTCTGGCCGAAGGAAAATGAATGCGCAGAAAGGATGAGAGCTGTTCAACTCAGCATCACTAATGGAACAAAATGCAGTCAGGCTTCATGATAACAATGCAGTTAAGTTACGAAACAAGGACAACTCCTCCTACCAGTCATAACAGCTGGAACATATGCGAGCTTTGCACAATTCCTGTCAGCTTTAAGGGAAGTCTGCTGATCTTTCTTCCTGTGGTCTGTGGAGGAAATGGAGGATTTTTGCAGCTCTCAGCAGCTGACCCATGCAATAAGTGGCCATGAGGGTTAATGTCAGCATCTGACACACTCTATATCTCCACAGACACGCCTGAACAAAGAGACTCCCAGTGGCCTCATGGGAGTTGAGCCAATCAGAATGGAGAGATGAGAGTAAAATATTCACAAACATGCACAAAAAAGGGCAAGCAGAACTGGAAGTACATTGTTCTCTGCCTCCCTGGTCTTGGTCAGGAGGTGATGCAGGCAGTTGGAGTTAAACAAGGGAGCAGAGGAATCCCCTGCAACAGCAACCTGCCTCATTACCCTGCAGTCTATCATCATCATCAGCAGGCTTAGAGGGGAATGCAAAGTGACTTCCCTCCCTCTCCTTCCGCAAAGTATCCAACCTGTGTACTGGTAGTGGCTCGCTTTATCAAATCTAATCACAAAAGGACACAGAAAGACTGAAAGACAGAGACAGTGCTGACTTTTCATGGAAATTTGCAGAAAGAGTTGGCATAAACAAAGCTCTCAAGCAAGTCCTGCTCTTTCTGCAACCTGGAGCTCATCAGCTGACTACTAAGCACTGCTGGGTGAGAAGAGGTAGAGGGTAGGAGGAGGATGAAGGGAGGCAGCAGGTTGAGTGAGGCAGTCTAACTGTTACCTTCCACTGGGAAAGGCTAGGGGAGATTGTTTATATGTGGCATGAAACAGCATGTTGAATGGTAATGACGCTGCCAGCGCAGGTATGAGTAAAAGAAAAAACGCCAATCACCACGGTTTCAGGCATGCACTGTTTAATAATGTATGGCTGTAAAGGGGGAGAGTCTATTCAGATTTTATACACAGAGAAAACCCACATATACATTCTCAACAATGCAGTGTGCGGCTTTAACTGTCTAAGTTACTTTTCTCCTTTTCTTTAATAATTAGTTGGCATTTCATGAGGAATAGTTTTTGCTCCAACCCCCAAATGAATCGTGACGACTGCGAACACCCAAGTCACAAAAAGAAAAAATATTGATCACACTTTCTCCTGCACACACAGACAAAGACAGTGGTTTGGTATCTGTACAGTACTGCTGCCTCCACAGGAAACTGTAGGTGGAAGAAGCAGCAGACTGGAGGCCACTGATTGGTGGGACTGCGTGGGCACCCTTGTGAAAAATTGACATAACGAGAAATCCACTGGGTGGAGAGGAGCGTGTGTGTGTGTGTGTGTGTGTGCAGGGGGCTTAATGGTGGAGGTGGAGATGAACAGAAATGTGAATATTGCCTCTTCCATCTTTTTAAGACTGCACACATGTAACCTCCCCAAAATTTTGCCTGCACCAAAATAGACAAGAGCCAGATGCCAAACACAGTACAGACATGCTGCCAAGAAACACTAAATAATCATTTCCTTCCCTCGCAGCCACAAATCATGCAAGGTGCAAAACTTGTAAAGCCAGTTTTCCTCTATAGCGCAATAAATCACAAGCAGTCATCAAAAATGGCGAATAAAATCATGCATTAGCAACTAAAACCTACATTTTTCAATAATTCTGATCTCATAGCTACTGTGCATTAAAAAAGCATGAATGCACATCTAACTGAACTCTGAGCAACTTTGGAAAAAAAATCCATTTCAGTTTTGATTTCTGTCACTGTTTGAGCCTAAATGTTTCAGATAAGATGTGAAATGGCCATTCAGGTGCAGCAGCAAATCTCAACTGCACACAAACACCCAATTCTTTCTTTGCGGAGGATAAAAAACTGGAACTAAAACAAACTGCACGTCAAACTCCATCCAATCAGTGTCTAAAGTTCCTCCTGGGTTCTGAGGGCCGTGACACAGAAAGTAACAAGCCGGCAATTCCATCTGATGAAGCCCGCGAGTGACGGCCAGCCTGTAGTCAATTGACAGCTGAGCCTTGTGGGGCAGGAAGCACGTTTCATTAGCTTCAGTGCGAAAACACACTTTGCACACTTAAACTCTGTGCGTCAGCTGAGGAAGGAGAAGGGGAGGGGGTAGGGTGTTCACGCGCAGTTCAGACAGAAATAAAATAATCTTAATGTATTCCATAATCGTTTTAATTAATTATAAATACTTTCCCTGAGGTTGTCTTGCATTTGTGCCAAAAAAAAAAAAAAANAAAAAAAAAAAAAAACCCTAAGCGCTTCATTAGCAAAGGCAATTATTTTAGAGAAGTTTGCCACTCAAAGTGACAGTAAGAATGGAGAACATTGGGGGTGCCTATAAGTAACTGTCACACATAACAAAATAAAAATCAAACTCGATCACAAATTAAAGCCACAACTTTTTCCCACAGCGTCTGTCAAACCAAAACTGAAAGCAGGAGCTGCCTGCCGTTGAAGGGACTGTTTCTTACAACAGCAAGGGAAATAAAAAAATAAAAACACACCTTCAAGACACTCTGGCCCCACTCTGAGGTTGAATGACAGTGTATGGACTGCTTCCTGTCACTTCTGCTCTAGTCAAAATGAACAAAACAAAAGCTGAGAGGTTCCTTTGGCACTTAGTGGCAGCCAAATGTTCATACCCCCCCCCAAACAAAACCCTCATCTCTGCAGGCCCGACCCCTCACAGGCCTGAGAAAAACACTTGCCAGTAAAGAGTCGACTTCAACTGCGTACTTAGAGCACAGACCAGGCATTTTAAATAGTACATCATATAGCATGTCTAAATGTTTGTGTGTTTGTGCATATTCCCTAATAGTGTAAAGGACAAAAGGTTCACTTCTTACCCTGGACTCTGCTGATGTCTCATGGAAAGAATGTTCAGCAACTCCTTTTGTTCGGGAACAAAAAGCGGCCAAGAGAGAGCAACAAGTGCATGCTCCTGTGTCAACACAAGCAGTCACAAGTCTCTGTTTCCGCCCTATCAGCTGTGGGTCTGCAGCAGTTGGGGCGTTACCAGCGGTTTCCTCTGAATAATGTGACGAGGAGGGGAATTCCTGTAAGGCCCGGGGGGGGG
>VXCM01005623.1:39376-49456 GCA_014773175.1 Lucifuga dentata
TCTCTCTCTCTCTCTCCCCCCCTCTCTCATTTCTCTGAAGTGCCAGGGGGCACACAGAGGAGAGCAGGCAGACGGCAGGAATCTAACGTACCATGCCAACTGCTGGTTGCCCAAGAGCTTTACTCACCAGACGAGAAAGGCTTAAAGGTGTTTACTAGAGGCTGGTTTATTTTTTTCCCCTCTAATTGGGATCATTAAATAACAGCAAACTGCGGCTGTTCTTTGTCTTAATTGAGCTGAGGGAGTCCACAAAGAGACATTCAAGGTTGTGTGTGTGGCACAAACCCAAACACCCGAAAGCGGCCATGAAACTGGTGGTTTGTTAGAGTGCTGAGCTGGCTGGTAAACACTAGGATGTTTCCACTGGAGGCAGCGATAAGAGTGTGCGGGTCACTATGGGAGGGCTTACTGTGGGGTTTTTAAAAAGGACTAGGATTCAATATTTAAAGGACATAATGGTTGTTCTGCAAGTTTGAGCCCAACAACCTGCATGCATGTGGCTAACATTAATGACAACCATTTCCCAAAACATACTACTGGAACAGTAAATATTAGAATTGTTTTTCCTATCTGGTTTCAGTTTTGAGAGTTGAAATATGCTTAAGATAAGTAATCTGTCTATTAATTGTTTTGTCAAAGTGTCTTTATTTAACTGGTCCAACACGGAGTTGCACCCAAGAAAATGTAAGTCTCCAACAGGGAATATCGTCCAAGAAGATAAAGATGTTCTGCTTGTACTGAAAAATTAAAATGACCATCCTTTGTACATTTGGCATACATGTTAGCAGGCAAAACATTGAATTTTAAGGTGGGTGTATCAACTGAACATTTGATTTTGAAAGATTAGGGGATTTGGAAAAATCATAGAAAAAGTAAAATATGGTTTTATGTTTTGGAAATTGGTTGGCAGTAACATAAAGTGTATGTGGGTAGTATTTATTGAGATTAAACATGCAAAATCACTGGTATTTCCCTTTAAAGGGATGAGATTCACTGTGTTAGGGCATAACAGGGTGACAACAGTCCACCCAGGTCTGCTGCATTTCATAAACCCAGCTAGCTGAGTGACGCTAACATTACATTGTACATTTAGCTTCAACTCTTGAAAAAAGGGGAAGCTCCTTCTGTTTTATGTTTGGATTAGTCATTATGGGGAATTCTGAGGGATCTGAAGGATTTTGCCGTTTGACCATAAAATGAGTTCAGAAAATCAGATAAATATTTACCTAGGCCATGGACAACAAACAGTGTGACCAAGTACTTTTTGCAGTGTCACTGCCAGGGTGTAGTAGATAAATACTTCACAGGCAAAAAAAAAAAATCCAGGATCAACATCATGGTCTGTAATTAGGCCGGCTAAACCAACAGCACAGAGGTGGTGTTGGCGAGTTGAAAGCAAAAATAAGCACTGACTCATTTGGACGGCTCAGTGCAGAATCCTTTCAGTTCTTAAAAATATAATGACCCAGGGAAGTCTTACTGTGAAAACACCGTATGGCCTGTGTGTGTGTGAGTGTATAAGCAGAAAGTGAAGAGAGCAGCGGAGGACGCCGCCTCATCCCTGTGGGAACATCTGAGTTAATGGCAGCTGAGCTGATGATAATGCAACAGCCTGAATGAAGTAATCCAGCTAGTAACCTCTAATACCCTCCCCTCTGTGCACCGGGTGTNAACAGCCTGAATGAAGTAATCCAGCTAGTAACCTCTAATACCCTCCCCTCTGTGCACCGGGTGTCCATTAGGTTAAAGACGTCTACAAACGCACATATAATCAAGGTTACACACACACACACACACACACACACAAAACATGGGCAGAGACACACACNACATATAATCAAGGTTACACACACACACACACACACACACACAAAACATGGGCAGAGACACACACCTTTGCCATCCTTAGTCATTCAGTTTCATAACAGCAATGAATGAAAAGGCCTTGTTGGTTAATGTTCAGGATCCTCTCCTCTCTGCATGGATATAATCAGCCGCCCACTCTCAGCCCGTCATACTCTGAATACCAAACAGAAACCAACCCAAAACCACATAGAGAGGACAGAACAGCTCTTTCTCCATCTCAAACTCCTTTTCACTTGGCCTCATCTCAAGACTTTAATCCATACGGTCATGATCAAAACTGTATTCAGCCGACAAAAGGCCACATTCAAGGGTTCTTTAATGTATCTGTAATGAGCTGATCGATTCAGCACAAGGCCTCCGCTTTTGTCTGAAATGGTGAACTGCAGCCTAAAGCCAGTGTGGTCACTAATGGGCGACCATTATGGGCCATCTTTAGTGAACTCATCAGAAACTGATAACAGTGCGTCATTCCCATAAACTCTCACGGAGAAGGATGTACGTTATCGCTTGCTGGCAGAAACGCATTTATTACTCAGAGGCACTGACGCAAACGCAAGTCCAATCAGTGGAATCTAACATAATTTTGGCCAATAAGGCTCATCCAGTTGACAGATGTTGCTCGTGTATCTGTAAATGTAATCACAGAGCAAAACTTCATCATCCACCGTACAAGAGAAGAAGAAACTAATACAACCGTCAAACTTTCTAGGAAAGAGACTATTCTTAATTTGATCTGGAGCTTATGAATGTGGAAATACTGAAGATTAAAACAAAGGCCTATATAAGAAATAAGGATCTAAAAGTATACAATATTGTGTTATGAAACATTAGTCAGATCTTGCTCAGAGCTAGCTTCTCTACGCTGGCTCTCATTCATCCATTCTTTTCCATCTTCCTCCCTCCCTCCCTCCCTCNCCCCTTTGTTTCTGCTGCTTAGATTGCAAAACAAGGCTCTCTCTCAACCATCACACTCTCCACCATCCACTGCCTCCCACTGTTAGCCCTCAGGGGAGGAGCTAAGATGTTAATGATCACTGTTGTGTTCGGCGTAAGTGCATGTGAAGTGTTGTAGATGGAAACATGTGAGCCTCACAAAACCCATTATGATTTCATTATGATTGTCTTCTTTTCTTCTCTCAATTATGAGTTTACACAATCTAATTTCAGTGTATTTGAGGTCTGGTATTTGCTGAACACTTGTTACACTTTGCAGGAATAATCTACTACTGCACCGAATATGATCAGTTTTATATTTTAGGCTGCATTAGCTTTCTTTAAAAAGTTGGTGAGAAGCTAGCATGAGTGATGATAACCGCCAAAAAAAAAACAAAAAAACCTACAGATGGTGAAACACCATCAAAAGAAAGTCCAAAGAAAAAAGATGGCACAGCAGTTGGTGATGTCTGAGAATACAACTTAGAACTTTCAGAATCTCAATCTTCCTGAAGGTTACAATAGCGGCTTTCACACCACAGGAACTTTTTCAGGAACCAGGAACTTCTCTAAAGTACCCTAGTACCATAGTTCCTCCAGGGTACTTTAGGTATTCTTAGATGTTTCAGGAACCGCTTGGTGGAGTTCACAAGACCGAACATTGCTGATTGGTCAAATGCAAACATCTTCAGCTGTACAACGGTTGTTTTTGTGCAAAGTGAAGCAAAAGAAAATCTTGCTGTGTTTTATCAGAACTTGGAATTACTCATAACACAAAGCAGTGCAAGAAAATGATAAAAGAAACACGACTAATTAGTGGAATCACACAATGGATTCTATTCTGGTAGACCGACCAGCTTACTCCGGTGTATAAGAGACTTTGATTTGGTGATGTTAGACAATAGCATGGTCCCTCAGGACAAGGAAGGTAAGTTGTGTGTGTTTGTGTTGAAGAAATTAAGTGGCTATCGCAGTGTAGATATCATGCTCTAATTTCCAGACTCTTCATGGTACTTGAAATGCTGCACAAATGCAAGCAAGGAACTCACCGAAGGAACCACATGGTTCCTACTCCGCATAGTTCCGGCTAAAGTAATTCCTAATTTACCTTGTAATTGGTTCAAAAGGATCAAATTTAGGTAGTTTTAGAAGCAAGCTCTTTCTACAGGAGTGTGTTACTGTAAGCTGGTACAGTGTGTTTTCCAGTGTGTTGTTACAGTGTGCTCGGCTTGCCCACAGAGAATGGTGGCCCTCTCTGAAGACTCCCACAGGGCTTTCCTGCAGCTGCTCTGTGGCTCTCTCTGGTTTCTCTCCCTGGATGTCGGCAGACAACCATCTGCTTTTCTACCTCATTTAGCACATCCACGCTTTCATATATATACATGGCTGGTCCTCCATGTAAACACAGAGTGAAATGTCTCGCCACAACAGATATTTATGTATAGCTCAGCCAGTAAAGCACAGCACAGCAGAAGAAATTAATGTTTTGCTCTTGTACAGTGTAAAACAAAAGGAAATTTTAAAAAAAACTCCTGACATAAATAATTTTGCCATCAAAAATGGTACATATAATTTTCGCAACTTACCTTATTTTCAATACTATTTTTGTACAGAAACAAGTCGCTATGGTGATCATCAGAACAAGCAAAGACTAAAGACTGTATGTAACCAAGGCATGTTGTCATCCTACAGCTTCCAGCCAGTGTGAAATTGTACACTCTCATTGTGCCACAAGGTTCTTTGGACCAAAATGACATATTATTTTTGGGAAACCACCCTGTTGTGACTGCATTTCTGATTACGTAGGTGACGTTGAGGGTTTTGATACTCCAGTGAACAACACGCTTAACCTATGCTCATTCAAGGGATTTATAGAGAGTTTAGAAGTAAAAGTGGAGGCAAAGATAATCTGACTTTCAATATTATCTTGACCTTTGCTCTGATGGGTAAAATTGTGAACCGTTGTGAATCTTGCTTGTTGTTACTCTGCCTTCACAAATTAGCAGGAGGTAATATTACATAACCACACCAAGTGCAATTCCACTGAGAATGGGAGTGAAAAGCAATAGTACTCCCTCACTGACATTTTTTTTCCCTTCACTTTCTTGTACTTGTAATTTTACAAGCCCATTTTCCCCATCTTCCCATTCACTATACTCTTCATATCCTCATATACTTCCTCATATACTTCCTCCTTTGTTCCTCCAGCCCCCCACTGCCCACTCCTCTATCCTGTAATTATATCAAATGAGAGTAAAAACAATACGATGACAAATGCAGGTGTCAGTACTAATATCTGCTCTGAGACAATGAGTGAACGTGGTAAACAGCTTCCAGGAAATCCTGCAGAACAGAGGGTTAACCGAGGCTGGTGCTGAGGTGGATGCTTCCAGCAGAGCTAATGAGATCATGATGCATTTAAAAGACCATAATGAAATCACAGCAGAAAAGACAAAGACAAAGCAATTAGTAGAGGGTAATGCAAATAAATAGACAGTCCTGAGTACATACATCATGTGCATGCATAACTGACCCCATAATATTTCTCCTCTATAATGGGTACATCTATTCTTACATGGAGCCGCCCAGCAGAGAAAAGAGAAGCTAAGTGAGCCTGATGATCTCATGGTGGGTGGAAGAAGTCAGAAGTATCTAAGTTCGGCTCTGCTCTATCTCTGGACCGAGCTGTTGCGTAACACCTCCAGCTCATCGCTGCTGCTCTGCATAGGCTTGTTCTGCCCTCCTGATTATGTCCTGTATTATGTCAGCTGCCTGATCGTGGAGGAAGATGCCACAGCCGTGCACTGGAGCTCGAGGCTGAGATACAAGCCACTGAGCTGGGTTAGGCCTGGGGGGGTTAGCAAGCTGCTGGAGCCGTTAACCCCTTGACCGACATTGTTGTTACAACTGGCTGAGAACAGACGCAAATACACAGTGATGGAAAGGCAGTGCCAAACTTGATGCCTGGCATGGAATTTAAAAATCACACAGAGGGCTAATTATGGACATATTTTAACAATACTCATAAGATGTGTAATATAAGTTTACAACAGTTACCAAATTTAAAAGGAATTATCCCATCACAGCAGGTTCAAATAGCAGACACACTGAAACAGAAAGCTGAAGTTCAGCAAAATGAAGCAGAAATGGTATAATGTAATAGCACAAGAGAAAAAAGAATGGCAGAAATAAGACAAAAAGGCAGGAAAACAGACAAAGGCAAACGCACAAAGACAGGCTCTCACAGCACTGCACAATACCTGTTAGGAGAAGTGCACCAGAGAATTCTGCTGTGTTTTCTAGCCGACCCTCTTTTAGAGAGTGGCTGGCTTTCCTGGCTTTCCCCTTGGAGCCGTGGCTACGGGGGAACACCTGACATTCCCGACCCAGACAGACAGAACGACACTTTCTCAACCAATAACTGCTGACATGCCTGGGCCCCTCTCCCTCTCTCTTAAAAAAAAAAAAAAAAAAAAAAAAAGGGAAAAAACTGAAATGCCACAGCAGAGCGGAAAGCCGAGCGTCTGGCTGCCGTCTGTCCTCACACTCAGACACACACACACACACACACACATGCACGAACACACAGCTGTGTCTGTCTTCCCCGTGCTGAGAGCCGAGCTTTCACTTCTCACTTCTGCCTGGTCTCTGCTGTCAGTGTAGCAGCCACGCTTCTCGTCCCTGCCTGCCTTCGTGTTCCTTTCCCTCCCTCCTCTTCTCTCTTCTCCTCCCTCCTTGTCCTTTTTTTTTTTTTTTTTTNTTTTTTAATCCCTACTCTAAATCAGGGAAAGCCCTGCCTGCCTGTATGCTGAGTAGCTCTCTCTCTCTTTCTCGCTATAAAAAAAAGGCAAAATAAAGCAGGATGGAGGGTCTAAAAACAGCACAGTCCCTAATTCCTCTGTAAGCACACGGAGCAACGTACACAAACACGCTAAAAACACATCAGATCAGCCACTAACCTACTTGTGGTGTACAACCTCCCACGCCCCCACAGTGGCTATAAATACTCCTCTATCCGGTCTGTACATTGATCCTATCTGTGCAGGGCAAGCTTGTATGCTCCAGGGACAGCCGCAACACACACGGCATGGCTAATGAAGGCGCTAATAGAAGCAGAAACGCACATTATCTGCACAGTCAGACGGAGAGAGAGGGAGAGATTTATGACACAAAGGGTTAACATGCCCTGACATCAGCGACTGTACAGAGCAACCGGAGGGAACGACGTGTCTGTTTCTCTCTCTCTTTCTCTCACCTGGAGAGAGATGATGCCCTCCTCTCTGCTACAAATCATCTCTGTATGATCAAGTCATTTTTACTATAATTGAGCCCTAAAACCCTGTTATCGTGCAGCAATGAATAAAATGGCCGGAGGCACTTGCTTCCAATACGAGTCAAGTTCTTTCAAGGATTATTGAACCCTATATCACCATTTGTTCACGTGATTCATGGTTTTATGAGAACTCTACATCATCAACATGATTGTTATTGACCAAAATGCCTATTATATCGTATCTTAAAAAAAAATAAAAAAGCTCCAGTTTAAATCCTGTTAAGTTAAATTAATGCCTGATGTACCAAATGTGATTTAAAAAAAAAAAAAAAAAAAAATCAGATTTTTTTTTGGGAGTTTGTTAAAGGGTTCAATACAGAAATGAATTGCAAAACATCAGAATTTTCTGATAATTTTTTTTGATAATTATTTCATGGGTCAAACTTTACAGGGTTAACTGACGATAGTGCAGCGATCTGCTCACACTCATTTCAAGAAATTTGTCAAAAAGGTTCTGATTTCTAATATAAAGCATACTTTACAAATAATTTATAAGTTGTTACTGTGGGGTTTATTAATGCTTCATGTAAAATTTAGTAAAACTTTATAACTCATATAAGAAGAATAAGAAGCCATCAAGTCTGTAGTTATATTAACTTAGTAAAGGTACTTAGTATAACTTATTAACTTAGTAAAGCCTGCAGCTGTAAATGTGAAGTTACTGTTAATTTTGGTCTGTATGCTCTCAATAAATAATTCATCAAGCATTAAAATGCCATTAATTACCACTTATAAATACTACTTACATATTTATAAAGTGAAAAGTCCATTTATATTGGAGACAATTTAAAATAATCTCACTATACTGTCACAAACTTTCACTCTATACACCAAAAATTACTTAAAATAAGGAGATTTTGTGCAGTTCACACACACACACACAGTGACTGTCCTGGGCCAACACCAGTACATACTGCTAAGACTCACTTTTAGTCATGTTGTCTACATGGAAAACTAAAATCACACAGGTAAACACAACATCTGGACTTTATTTCACAAGGCACACCTGAACGTGTGTTTGAGTCACACATCAACACCCAGCAGTTCCTACATTTCCCTCCTTCTGACCGCCTCAATGGCGTACATAGCATCCTTACATTTTCTGAGTGGGCAACAGCCTCATGCAGCACTTTGAATAAACTCATCGAACATGTGTGGGAGGTTAAAATGTAACCAGAGGATTTTGAAATGACCTTTTTCCTTCCCTCTCTCCCTTACTGAGTGCTGACAAGTCTGAGGTAGACAGTCACAGCTTAGAATTCCCCAGAGTTCCTCTCTCCACCCCATGAGGTATAAGCTNCCCCCCCCCCCATTCTTCTCTTCTATGCTCTACTCCCCTCACGCTGATTTTTACAGCCTCCCTATTAACTCTGAACCTGACATCATTTTCCCACATTCCTCTCATTGAATCTTTTTTGGTGATGTCAGTGGAGGTAGGCGGCATTTATCGTTTATCTTTTGCCATATCTGCAGAGCCGCTGCGCTGCTACACGGCTGACCGGCTTCCCATTTGAAAAATCTATTTCCATGGTCAACAGAGCTGATCGCTTTGCTCAAGACAATGATGGAAACTAAAGGTGATCGCTTGACCCACCCGAGGAGAGCGGCGCGCAAGTTTCCCATCATAAACCTTTCACCAGAAAATGCATCAAGCGCTCGCACCTGACCGCCACCTGTCATCGCCGACTCCATTCCTGGACTGAGCGGAGGATGGTCAGGAACCTTCTGACCCTGCTCTGTGTTTGTGTGCATTCATTCATTCTGACTCGTGTGTGTCCATTTTACATGCACAAAGTATTTGAGTTTGCCTGTGAGTGTGTGTCCGTGTGTACATTTTAAAAATACTGACCTGACCTCGCTGACCTCACACAACCTTCCCGATGACTCACACACTGTTGGGGGCTTTCAATCTTTCACCATTGACCCACTGGAATCCACGGGGTCAGGGAAGCCAAGGACAAACCTGCTCACCGCTCCTCCCCTTGCCCTCTCCTCCCCTTCCCCTGATACTGACAGACACTCACTTCCTCCCACTCTTTCACCTCCTCCCTCACCTTATTTATAATATACAAAATGACAACACATAAAGCACAAAGATTTTTTTTCTGATGGTGGCAAATGGCCTACACAAGCAGCAAGACAACAATCAAAACAAAGCTGTGTTTATGAATGAAGAGGCAAGGTTTATTTAGGAGGCGGGGCCTGCTTTTTGAAAAAGCTGTACAGCAGGGACTTGTTTGCTGACCTGCTGAGGGTCCACTGATTCCTGTAAAACGTCTACAGTCTAGTTGCTGGAGTTACAGCTCTCAGGTCATTATTCAGCATCCTTCTTTCTGCTGCTGCCAGAGAATGCTGACTGACTAGTGAATCCCGTGTGTGCGTGCCTGTGTGTGTGTGTGTGTGTGTGTGTGTGTCTAGACTCTGAATGAATAACTACATGAATGCATATGCAGAAGTCAGACTCAGAAAGTGAGGCCACATGGCTAGGCAGAGCAGGCTAATAACATTTTAAGTAAAAACAGACTATGTTTTAGTCGCACCACCAGAGGCAACTATTGTCTCAACAGTACTATATCAATAAACATACATGGCAGAATATCCTTGCTCCACACCGCAAAGGACTTGGTGCAATTTTCTCTAATCATTTCAAATTGCTTGTTGTACTGCTAAATGCAAAGCTGTTGTTAAATTTTCCCTCAGAGCATCTTCGCTCTCGCTAAGTGTTTAGGAGCTCGAAGCTTGAAAAGACCACTGAGGCGAGGTGAGGGGATAATCTGTAACGGAGCAGAGGACTGTGGTGAAGAGATTTCTGGAAAAAGAAAATTGACACCTCTTTTAACATGGCCTTCAAGGAGCATACCGGTGATTTTGCATGTTTGAGCCTGAATGCAGCCTCAAGGGGGCACAAGCCAGTGTCCTCCTTGTGCCGGTCCCAAGCCCGAATAAAT
>VXCM01005624.1:0-32412 GCA_014773175.1 Lucifuga dentata
AAAAAAAAAAAAAAAAAATCTATTCAAACAATCTAAATGACTGTTTGAAAAGAAAAGACCATCGTAATTACCCACTCATGTAACATTATCTGAAAAACTTACTACAAACGGGAAAAGGCCCAAATTTAGTATAGCAGCTAGATTTAATTTTTTGCTGGCAGAGAAACTCTTTAACATATTAATATGTCAGAATGTGGGAGGATTTTGTTGATGGAATATATGGCACATTTCATACTTTAAGTGTCTTATGATCATGTTGTCAGGAGAGGGATTAATGCCCACCTGTCACATATCTAAAAATAATTCCCAGAAAAAAATGGAGGCTTGAGGAACCGAGACCATGCAGACTCAGGGATCATGAGGTCTTGTGACATGATTTGCTTTACCAAAGTCCCTTTTCGAGAGGCACCTTGCCCTGTCAGGGTCACATACTATCTGTTCTTAGATTTAATAGCATTTTCACACTTGGAAGCTTAGCAGAAGCCTCTCCACTCCATTCAGAGCTTGATGAGACTCTTGTGGTGTCAAAAGAGATTTGACATTGCTGGTGTAGATCTCTTCATCAATGCTAAAAATAACTGATGTGTTTTGTTCTTCAAGCAATGAAAGGAAGCTGTGGCTGCCAAGTGTGGCAGCAGTAAATAGATGGACAGAGGTCAGAATGAGTATTGAAGGCGAAGATAGAGTAGTAGAGGAAGAGTATAAGAGGTGGAAGTCGTGGAGGGTTAAATCACACCCTCTTGAAAGACAAAACATGTCTGACAGAATGAGCCTCAGCTGTATCAATGTAGCCCTGCCAACTTGACATCTCATTAGGTGCCCTCTCCCAGCCCCCCTTCTCATCATTACTTGCCTTTCCTCGCCGCTAACATGCTTAGCTGTTATTCATCCGCCTTGTCTCTCCTTCAGATGTTTCCGACTGTTAAATCTACCTTCCTCCGGAATTAACAAGGTCGTTTCCATCTGTAGGGTAATTTCTCCACAGAAACACAATTCTTCATAAGTCTTATCCTTAGAAGTGCCAAGACTGATTTTGTGAGGATGGAGGCTGGAAATCTAGCAATGCTGAAGATGACTGACTCCTCCCAGGATAAGAGAGGAAAGGCGGAAGGATGAAGCAGAAAGCTCTCTAGGATTGGCATGCTATTTTGGGCAGGATGGGAGAACATGACATTTGTATTGATTTGTTTGAATATGAATGTGCCTAGAGCTTTCTGTGGCACTAATTGTAGCTATAATTACAAATTAATATCTGATTCACATAACTACTTATTTCGATACCATTATCTTTTCTTAGCATATAATTTCTTAACACAAAGTATGTAATGGTGGCACAGAGACTGTTCACTGAATCCGGCTTGCATGGGTCCGAGTTTGCATGTTTTCTTCATGTTTGTTTGGGTTTCCTTGAGGTATTCCCATTTCCTCCTGCAGTGCAGGTGTGACTCCATCTTCCACATGTGTTAGTTTGAATCAATTTGTCTGTGTGTTTGTTACTCCATAATAAAATGGAGGCCTGTTCAGACTGTACCATTACCCTTGCCCAATGAATGAATGCTGAAATAGGATCCAGGTCACTGCTTTGTGGTAGGAAGAGCGAGAATACAGAATGAATGGATGGATGGATGGATGGATGGTTTTCTTGGTAGGTGGAAGTGGGGAGTAATTAAGTAGATTCACTGAAATACTAGAACTGTTGAACATTTCCATTTTGGGAACTTACATTTTCTCTTTTCTACTTCGAGTAAAATACTTTTTACTCCATTTGATTTTTCTAAAATATGCTTGCTGTTGGTTAAAAATCTTGTATCTCCAAAGCTTTGTAAAAAAAAAAAAAAAAAAAAAGAAAATATCCAGAATATCATACTTTACTTCTTCATTACAATGATCATCTGCATTTAGTATTTCAACTGATCTAAAAGCAGATAAATTGGAGATACAAGATTTTTCACGCAACTGGTTTTCATTACTTTTATTTGATTATTTACAATATTGGTATAATGTGGAGAAATTTCATTTTCATAATGTTCTGACGAGTATCATGGATTGTTTTTAATTTAAAAACATTTATGTGTACTACAAACAGTTTTTTAAATTCCAATTAGAGCAATAATTGAGCCATGAGGCTCTTTAATAGCCACTAAAATGCTGAGTTCCAGGGGTTAATTCCCCTTTAGAGTTCATGTCTGTGGATGCAAAGAGATTTAAAAACTCAAACTCACTTTACTAAACAAGCCTGTGGCTGAAAAAATCAAAAACATGTTTGTGTTCCTGCAGAGAAATAGTGTGTGTGTGTGTGTGTGTGTGTGTGTGTGTGTGTGTGTGTGTGTGTGTACCTGTTTACCTGTAAATGTTTGCATGTATTTATTTGCATATTTATTCAGGCTGTTTCATCTTGCTGAATTATTCCAAGCATTTGTAGGGCAATTCATGCTCTAGTGGTGATCAAAGCTTGCAGAAGTGTTTGTGAATATTTGAGTTTCTGTATCCCTGCTTATTGTGGCTGTGTAACTATGAAGTAATTGTTCAAATAATTAAGCCTTATGGAGTGTCAACCGCAAGATGGCTCAGGATACACACCTCCGTTGTGATGAGCATGGAGGAGATGTTATAAATCAGCATTTAAAAAAAAGAAAACAAAACTCATGATTGAGAATGTTTGTGTGCATGTGTTTGCATGAATCTCCAATCTTCACTTTCAGAAAGTTTACAACTAGGTAACACTTAGTACACTAATTTTGGTCCTCAAGAGTGCATCGCTCATAGATGTATTGTAAATGCTTCATTTCTGGCTAACATGAGGCCATAAAAATAATGGTGATTATGCAGCGTCAATGCTAAATAAGTCTTAATTTTTGCATGTCAGTGTGTTTTATTAATCACTTCTCCAACAAGTAAATAAGTACCACTGTAACGCATCTTGGAAGGCAAACACTAAAAGATAACAGGTAACAGGCGTTTATAAATGAGGAAACATGGATGGGTAATGCTATTTGCCCCCATTTTGACATGTTTAATCTGACACTGTGTTTTATGAATTACCCCGTGTGTGTACCTGGGTGCATTTATATATGAAAAAGATACCTCAGTCTAATTCTAGAGCTCAGTCTCCTACAAAGTACATTTTATATTCATTCACTCTCATTTCCTTATTCCTCCCATCCTCTCTTGACTAGCTTGTTGTGTGTAAGCTTCATATGTTTCCTTTTCACACTCTGTCTTTGTTCTGTCATCCATGTTCTAAGAGCAAGGCCTGTCTCTTCAACCTGTGTTCGACTACAAGAGAGGCGTCTCATGTCATACTTTGTCACTTTTCTGTTTGATATTAATTTTGTCCTTGGGAATGTGCAAGCAGTTGACAGGTTTTGACTACTGTTTTGTTGAGGTGTTCAGTGATGCCTTTTACGGAGGGAAGAGTCACCCTGCACATGTACCGTACATTTGTTTGCTTTTTGAGCATCTTCTACATATGTATGAGCTATATCAACAGGGGTGGAAAGAGTAATAAAATATTTCACTCAAGTAAAAGTGCTGATACTTTGATGAAATTTTACTCAAATAAAAAATAGAAGTACTTGTTTAAAAATTTACTTAAAATAAAAGTTTCAAAGTATTATGTTTCAAATGTACTCAGAGTAAAAAGTACTGAGTTACATTGTTACCAAAAAATACAAAATTACATATATTTTAAACAGTTTTGCTGCAATGCTCTCCGAGTGAAGACTTAACATTTGATTTTGCTCCATTTTTAAAACGTGTTTTAAAAATTGAGCATTCTAATGCTCAATTTGAGTTCTGAGCATTCTGATATTAATTGATATTCTACATTTGGGAAGGGAAATGAAGTGCAGTCAATTTAACCATTATAATATTTGACTAATGACACAAACATTTAATAAAAATTCCACATTGAAACTGCCCATCCTACACATGCTAATACTAAGGTCAATTAACTTAGTACCCTTAATCAACATTAAAGTGTGCATTTTTCAGTAACTAGCAAAACTGCAACCCAGAAACAAGTGAAAGCACATTATTTTGGACATAGATGTTGGCTAAGCATGACTAGTATGAATAATTAACAGGATAAAGTTAGCTAACTTACCTCCACATGCAGGTTTGATGCTGAGTTCTGACAAGCCGCTAACTCCACGTTTTTTAGCAAGCAAAGTTTGCACTGCAAGATGTAACTGTGTGCTTTTTTCTTTATAAAGCAAAACTACTCGCTTAAATGCGGCCAAGGATTGTTTTCTACTAATTATGTGGTTTTCTGGTTTTCTCCATCTTTAGCAGTTTGTCTATGGCTTTATTTTATTGCAGCCGCTGCGCTTCTTTTTTTTTTTTTTTTTTTTTACATCTCTAACGTTTTTTTTCTTTTACTCCCTAACAGATGTCAATTAAAATGTACCAATACTTTTAATTACAATACTTGTAATTAAAATTACTTAAGTAAAAGTAAAAATACTTTTTAAAAAAGTTATTCAAGAAAGAACAAGTACAGAAAAAAAATGACGAGAGTAAATGTAATTTGTTACTTTCCACCCGTCAGAAGAATGTCCAATTTCAGATGCACCTACTACATACACACAGTACATGTACCTCCATATATTATAGATTTCAAGAGGGTTTATCACATAATATTAAAAATAGTACTTCACTGTGTCACATCACCCTCCACAGTGAGCTCAGGACTTTTTAACCCAGTTGTCCTGCTTACTATGCCATCTTGCTACCCAGCGAACAGAATATTTTAATCATCCTCATGACTCCCAACTTGATCAAAGGCATTTTCAGCATGTCACCCATGAAGCAACACAGCGATGCTTTGAACTGTCCACAGGTGAAGGATTCCTGGAGCGTCACAGCAGCAGCACTGAATCTTTTATAATGACGTGAATCAGCCATGGCAGTGATGTTTGAATTTTCAATCATACAAGAGCAAACTCCTGAAAACTTTGCACGTGTGTGAGAACGGCACTCGTGAAATGACACGGAGGTGTAAATGGAGCCTGCAAACCACTGACATTCTCAATGGGTGTTTTAAAGACAAAGTGGCAAATAACACAAGAGTAGCATCTTCCTTTAAATGGATCTGGACCAAAAGAAAAGTTAGCATGGTAAAAATCAATGTAAAATTGCTGTCTGTCTTCTTAAAGACTAACTGCTTTTGTTAAAAACTCTGTGCAGGCCTCTCTCCGAATTGTTGTCTTTTCTCATCACCTCTGCTGATAGAAGCCTGAGTTGTCTTGACAGCCTAATCAAAGTTTTCAATGAAGTAAAATATTTTCTTTTAGTCTTGGGTAAAAAGTTTTTCTGCGGCTGAATATCATACAAACAAATTTTCGTGTCATCCAAAATCAAACGAATATTACCATTGACTTTACTTTTCTCCTTTTCTCAGTCTTGATACAATCTGCTGTACTTCCCTATAATGTAAAATTGTTTGTTCCTTTACACAATTATGGATATTAACAAGCTTATACAATGGTGTAAAGATGTTGTATGTTGTAGATGAATAGAATAAATAGCTGAATAGCTGTAAATCTGATTTTCACCTTTATTTATGTTCTGTGATTTCCAGAACTTTCAGTCCTGGAACTTGAACGATTCCACTTAATAACTTTGCATTGTGCTCCGTCAGGGAAATCCTGAAGGAGACTATGGCTGCTGAAGCAGAGTACCACAGACATAAGTGGACCTTGTTTGGGAATGAGGCTGAGAAGGTGGAGATAGATGTGATCAGGAACCAGCATCTGTTACGCACCCGATTTGACCAGAAGACCGTTCGAATGCAGGTAAGCATGTTTGTACCAATATGATTAAAAGCATTAAAATCGATTTTATGGTGCAGGCAAATCAGGGGATGGGGACAGGGTTTGGATTTTAAATAATTCTAATTTGATATTTAAGAAAAAACATTTTTCTTTTTTTCTTTTGGTGGAAATGTATTTGCACTGTGTACTTGCACATGTGTATTTTAAGTAGTAGTGATGCTGTAATACATGATCTTGTGATTGCCCTGGCTATTTGCAATTTATTTTCTAAGCAACATGCTTTTATTACCACGTTGCTTTTCCATCTCATCTACACAACCTAACCTGATTTCAGTCTGCACTTTAGGCAGAAAAGAAAGCATCTGACTACCTGAAATACCTGGAGCTTTTGGGCCAGAAGGCCCCAGACTTTTCAATCCCTCTGAGGGCGCACACAGTCTGGGAGGGCATGACCGTTAACCTCTCATGTATCGTCCAGGGCTGTCCACCCCCAAAGGTCACATGGTGAGAATTTCTGCCCCTCCAGCAAAACACTCATCTGACTTTCATTGGCCCTGCTCTGATTCCTTCTCAAGCATTTTCTTGGTTGGAGTGGGTTGGAGCTGAAAAACTCTTGAGCTGAACATGTGTATAATGAGTGCACTCTTGCAATATGTGGCTTTAATATTTCATCATCATTTTATAACTCATTTATAATAAAAGGAAATACTACTGAATTTGTTATAAGGTTATTACAAGTATAGATGTATGAGAGGTAAAGAGGTAGGTTAAGTTATATGCCTGTACATGCCAGCAGTTGAGTATGAGGGCAAATCTAAAAGTCAAGAAATTACAAGAAAACAAGAACTGTAACATCTACATTTCTGAACCGTGACTTGAATATAACCTTTATATTAACATGAAATGAATTGTCCAGTCAGGCAGTGGGCCAAACTTTCGACCTTGATACTTCAGCTGCTCTGAGACTCACTGATGAAAAGATTGTGTGTGTTCAGTATTCATGAACCAAAGCTGAGATCCAGATAACCTGTGGCTCATAGCTTTAACAATCCTAGATAGGAGCTATAGCCTGATAAACTCCAAAAGGCTGTCCTCAACAATACCCCAAAAAATAAAAATGTAAAAAAAAAAAACCACCTAAAATACTAAAAATACCAATAGTAGAGACAGAATATCTGATCAAAGGATCAACGATTCTTATAAGTAATTAGCGGACAGAGGCACAGAACACCCAAAAGCAACCTGTCATTCAGTGTTGCTTTGATATTCAGTAACAGAACTCTTAACACACTCAGATCTCTTTTTAACTCTGCCTCAGGTATAAGGATGATGTGCCACTGAGAACGTCCAACCAGCCATGGAATTACAGTCTTCAGCAGAAGTTTGGTCTTAACTCACTGGAGATCAGAAGGTTGGTTACTAGATGAAATTCCCAAATAAAGAGTAAAAATTAAACTTTTATGTTCAACTAAAGGTGGAATTGCTTGAAATGAGCCACTTTAAATAGTTAAAGTTGATCATCTTCATCAGTCTGTGCTGACTGCTTGTTTGCTTCTTTGTTCCACAGTTAAATAACAGTGTATATCCTTCCTAGGTGCTCTCCTGACGATGCTGGCAAGTATAAAGTGGTAGCCAAGAGTCCCCTGGGTGAAGCCACCACCTTTGCAACACTGGTGGTGAACTGTGAGTACTTGCATATTTCATGCTGTGTATAAATATCGATTTTCATTTTAAAACACTGAGGTAGGGTAGAGATAAAGTGACCACCTGAGGAGCTGTAAGCTTAAAACCTGTACTTGTCTTTCATATCTTTAAGAACTTGGAGGGCAACAAAAGTTGTATTTGACAGGTATTCACGAGCTCTGGCTTTGACTGAAAAAGATTGCATCATAGGGTGCCTGGACTCCAGTATACTTCAAAAAATGTAAGACAAAATAGGAAAAAGAATAGGATGATGAATGCATTCTAGAACACCACGCATAGTATATTTGGACCAATCACAGCCAGGAGGAGGTGTTAGAAGTAGTTTGGGGCCCTGCACAAATAACACCCAAAGATAGGCTGAGCAGACGTCCCATTTTTTCTGGGACACTTAGGTATTTTAGGTCCTTTTTAAATGTCCCGACTTAACCTGAAAAAAAATCCCAATTTGTCCCTATTTCAGGGATTTGGGGGGGGGGGGGGGNGGGTTTCCAAATTGGGTTCAACCCACTGATCTCACTCTGCGATCAAGCCAGCTGCACCTAGAAATTGAATGTGCTTTTTTTCTGACCTTTATGGTAATCACATTGAAACAGCCAGACACTGGTTGAGGCAATTGTGTGTATTTATATATATGTATGTATCTATATATAGATATATGTAAAGTATATTATACTTTGTTACCATAAACAAGGAAAAGTTACAAAAATGACACAAAAAATGTATTGTACATTCTTAAGAATATGTTAATTTTTAAAAATGGCATCCAGCATTTCAGTTTTGCACAGATATATTAACATGTGCTGGTTTCAATTATGATATGCCATTTCTGAAGTCAAAGATACTTTCTCTTGGGAATGATGTATAGTTTAAATGCTGAATATTTGTTTTGCTAATTTCTTGATAATTTGATATTTGGAGGAGAAAAACACCAGACAAAGATGATCCAAAAATTTAAACTCATTGCAACACTTATGCATAATGAATCATAATTAGACTCTCGGGGTGCAGTGGGTGACTTATACTCAGAAGTCTACAGTGAACATTTTGACCTTGTAATAATAATATGAGAGCAAAAAATGTCATATTACACAATGTCTTTTTTGCTTTTACTTTTAAAAGTGACCCTGCTTTTCTTGGGAGCCTGGCACTAAGGTGCCATAAGATTGCAGAACTGCCTTAATGAGACACTTCAAGTCTTCTCCTTGCCATCTATATTTCACAGCCTCTCTTAGGATGTTAAAAATAGGTTAAAGGGAATATATGATGTGACTTGCATAAATGTGGCATGTTCTACTCTCTTTTCGCAATATCATTCTCTCTTTCTCTTTCTGCGTCTTTCACTCCCTCCCTTTCTCCAATTTTTCCCGCTCCACTACTCTGCAATTCAGCATATCAAGGAGCTGTGGCTGGTTCAGAATGTTCACAAACCCCTGGTAAGTTTCATGCCTGTGCCTAATGAAAAATGTCCCCTTTCATTTTCTCTGCAACCCTTTGAACTTCTTTACTCCACCAGTAAAGCAGAAAGGGCTGAGTGTCTTTGAAGGCTGTGACACAACACTGTTCACAGTGCACCTCATGAAGAAAGATGTGGCTGGTTTGAAAGGCAGCAGCAACTATGTTTCTCATGTTTCTGCATGGGTGTGTGTGTGTGTATCCATACAGTATATAAGACTTTTTCCTGGATAGTTACAGTAAGAATTGAAAGACTTGCTCGCAATTGAGCAGAAGAGACAGTCATTTGTATTTCACCCCAGGAACAGCAGGAATCTACCATTTTGCTCCAAGCTGTGAAGCCATATTGGCTGTGGCACTTTTTGGCCTAGATTAGCCTCCACTGGGTGTGGGGGACAGGACATGACTAGCTAACACATAGGACACTATACTCAGCATCTGATAAAACTAGATACATACAGGACTTTTTGAGCTATGCTGCTGTTATTCCAAGATTGAGACACAATCTTTCCTCACCTTCCTCACCTTACTTAATGTTGCAATCCCCATTGGTGAGATTTTCAAGTCCTGACCAACATTAAGAGTTAAATTTTGTTTTCTGGGTTTTTGACCATAATTTATGTTAGCCTAATTCATCTTCATTTTAACTCACCAACTTCATTGCTGTGCAAATTGCGAAGGTTATTTTTCCACACGTCTTTACTGTGGACACTGCACAGGACAAACACTCGACTGTCACATAGGTTAACCATAGTGAAAATGAAAAAAAGTGAAAATGGAGAGAAATCAAAGTCAAACCGTTCGTTTTAAACATCCATCAAATCCTGGAGAGCCACTTCTCAGATGAACTCTTGCCTTATCGTAGTTACTGTACTTGTGTGCATATTAGATAATTGGGTTAATTTTACTCACAAAGAAGAGACATACTGTAATTACACACATTTGAACAGGACATATAAGTATATGGCTTATTACTGCTTATGCAGAGATGACTTTTCTATTCTGCTGTTTAGTTTGATGGTTTGACCTTTGTGGTGAATGGAGTACTTGAACCACGTTTTACTTCTGCATTGCCTCCACAGAGGTGCTGTGTATGTGGCAGCCAGTACATCCCCCACACACTGAGAAATTAAGTGGCAATCATTTTGAATGAAGCTTTATCAGCATGTAATGCTATCAGGGCCTGCTCGCTGAGAAAATAGGCTGAAGAATCTCATGCTGCCACTTTTATGCCGCTCACACTTGATTATCTTGTATGGAGAAGATCATATTTTCCAACGCAAATTACTCACTAAATAAAGATACAACTGTGGTGAATTTATCATAATCATCATTGCGCTGAGGGAAACATGAGTGCTTCACTGATGCAAAACAAAGATCTGAGGGGTGTGTTTTAATAAAGCTAAGCACATTCCTGTGATTGCCTGGTCTGAAGAGAACAAGATCATTATGTGAAACGTGTCACATTCGCTCAGATTCATCCCCTCACAATGTGGTTTGACACGACATTGTAGCACACATATCTCTCTCTCGTTGCTTCAGTGCTTTGACAAATGAAAGCGTGATAGCTGAAGGAGTAACTCGTCAGGGATGGTGCACTTTCAGAAACTTGTCATATCTTGAGCTTTTCTGCTATCCTCCATTGCTTTGCTCTCTATATATTTTTTTATTTTTCACTCTAGAGAATGTCTCTCTTCCTGACTGTCCTTTATCTCTGCGCTTCCTTGTCTGGACGTTTTCCATTACAGCTGTTCCAGTCTGCATATGAGATGGTCTTTATACTTAATTAAGACCCTCTGCTTTGTTTTGCTCAGTTTCACTTTCTGCCACTAGTGAGAGAGCAGAGGAGACAGAATCATGTTGCTTCTGGCTCGTGAAATAACGAGAGATTAATGTCACATAGCAGAAATGTATTCAGTGTTATAGAAACAACGGAGCGATCTCGGCCGACATAGCTGAGGAGATGGTGGTGCACTGAGCTCTCATTTATTGTCATCTGGAGTCCTGTTGTTTCCTGCCACGTGATTTTTGTACATTCTCTGCTTTCATGATTCCTCTCCTAAAGTTCTAAAAGGAGACTTGTACACATTCTGACAAAATTCAGAAAAATAATTACCATCTGAACTATTTTTATGGACCAGTAACACTGCATAGGCATACTTATACATATTTCAAGTTTTGTTGTTGCATAGCAGAAGTGGAAAAAAAAAGTGTACGTGTGTATATTGGTGAAAAATGCATCTCTCCTTTGCATTATTCTGTCTTTATTTTTTGTTACCAGCTAGTGCTCCATCTTTCTTCTATTCCTATTATTCCTCTGTTTGTTTCCCTCCTGTTTTACCTCTTTTTACCCATCTTTTCCTTCAAATACTTCTATGTCCTCTCCTCTCCTTTCCTTCCCAATCTCTTATGCCTCCTTCCTTTGCCTGCTTGCTCTTTTCTAGCCTTGGATTTTGAGCAGGGAGCCCAGTTTGGCACCTCTTTCCCTCCAACATGGGTGACAGAGGGGAACAGCCTTGTGCTGCAATGTACTTTCACCTCAGATCTGCTGCCCTTCCAGCATGACGTCAGCTGGTTTAGAGATGGTAAGAAAATGAGTCATATGAGATGGATTTTGGACACTTTAGCTGCTTATTCGCTTAATTTTTTACGATGATTTTTCTATTTTACCCATCCATTCATTTTGCAGGCATCCAGCTGCATCCATCAACCACAGTGGATATTAACACAACCAGCAAAAAGTCCTCCATCACTTTAAAGGCTGTACACAAGGAGCATGAGGGTGTTTACTCAGTCCGTCTGAAGACCAGGGATAGAGTCCAGGAACACAGTGCCTTTGTCTATGTCAAAGGTAAAAACCAACATCAGCTGTTTTCTTCTGAAACAGTGACCCCCTCAGACTCATAAAATATTTGATACCACATCACAGCTCAGAGATTCATGGCACAAAAATAAATAGTTCTTTCTAGCTCATTATGAGTTACGTAGCACTATTAATCTCCACTAAGGATAAATGTGTTTACCTGTGTCTGTTTGTTTGGTTTGTTTGTTAGCAAGGTTGCTTAAAAAGTGCTGAACTGATTTTGGCAAAAAAAAAAAAAAAAAANTTTTTTTTTTTTTTTTTTTTTTTAATGATTTCTCGACACTGTGAGATAGAACTTTTTTTTTCACTGTCTTGAAAAGTAACACATCAATTTCAGTGAAAGAAATCAACCATATTTATCCCATGATATTTTATCAATTAGTGCAATTTAGTCCCACTCCATGTAAGAATCTGCATTTGATTCCATTCTGAAGTATCCATTCAGCATTTGGATAAACTATCACTATAGTGACCTTGAGATGTTTGCATGTAAAATATCTGTTTTTCTGGATGGAATCATTATATTTATTTTTTTTCAAGGTGGATCACGGTGATTTGAGTGCATCCAGGACTTTTAATTTACTTTCAGCAAAAGTACCCTGATGCATAAGAAAAATTATTCCATCAATCAACCTGTTCAGCTGTAGAAACCTTGATAACTTTGTTCAGTGAAACTATATATTGTTCACAATCTGCAATTTGCTCTTATGCATTGTTTCAGCATACAAATAACTCCCACTCAGCACATCAAACGTTTTGATACTGTATGTTTGGACAGCTCTGCGAGGGGCTTGGCCAAGTTTGTGGTTCATTATAATACTAATGCTTACTCATATAAGTGTTGCACCTCAACTGCCACATTCACGATAATGTGCACTGAATCATTCATGAGCTTGATGTGCACAAACCATAATACACAGAAACACAAACACATGCAATTTTATGCAAAGCAAAACCTCCTACAAAGCGTCCTTAGAAGCATGGGGAAGGTTTTTTCTCTCCTATTAAAAAAACACACATGCTCTTTACCAGAGCCAGAAGTACTAATTAGTGAATCAGCCAGTCTTGCTGCATGTGGGTTTTCTCCTTCATTCAGCTATCATATTTGCATTACAAATAAGAGGTACCGAAGAGCAGAAAATGAGAGAAGAGGGAGAGAGGGAAAGGGAGAAAGAGTGAGAATGGAAATGAAAACAGGAAAGAGACATGCTCGATAATGACAAAAAAATATCCATCACTAGCCTGAAGAAAAGGTTGGAAACATGTTCTGTCCTATCACTTTCATCCACTGAGCATTTCTTTTTATATTTTCTGTCTCACAGTCTATCCTCTGGCTGTGCTGGTACAGTAGGTCTGTAATACAATATGCAGTGACCTGTTGTGTCCTTGTTTCCTTTGTCTGTGAAGGTTCATTTCAGTCATTCGGGTAGTGAGATGTCTGTGAAGTTAAAGTGGAACACTGGATGGGAATATTCGATTAAAGGCGTTTCACCCTTTATCCAAAAGGCACCTTCAGTTCTAACAAGTAGCGGCATTTATACACATTTGACAGACATGCCCATTACTGGGTAAGTCCCACCCCCTATAGGATTTGGGGGTTGGTTGAGGAAAATGCTGAGGACTGATATCAGAGCAGCACTGTATACATCAGATAAGTAGAGCCTCCTTCCCTGCACAGGGAAGATTTCTCCAGTTTGACTTACAGTAAATGTCTCTTTTGCACCTGTCTCAAACATCCATCTTCTCTTTGTACGATATGGACATTCTGATCCTCAAAGCTGTGTTTCTTGGCCTGTAAGTGTGTGAGCACTATGGTGTCCTGAACAGTAAAGGTTGCTTTGCCTTGTCATCTGTGTGTTTGTTAGCTCTTTCAGTCTACATGAAATACACAAACCACAAACCATGACAGTGTACTCGGAAAGTATGAAGCACTGGTTCTCAAACTGTGTGGCTCTCATTTCATCTCTCTGCTTTCCTCTCCTCTAAACTCCCCTCTCTCTCTCTTTCTTTTCATGCTCAGATGCATCAGCTGCAGTGCTAGGAGGGCCGGCTTCTCCCCTCGCTGTCCAGGTATTGGACATCAACAAGGATTATGTCTTCCTAACCTGGGAGCCGCCCAGTGCAGATGGAGCCTCTCCTGTCCAGGGTTATTATGTGGAAAAGTGAGGATAACAACATAATATACATTTTGTTCAGTTTTTATGAATTCACAATGTGACTGTGATTTACAATGTGATGGGTACCTTCTTCTTCTTCTTCTTCTTCTTCTTCTTCTTCTTCTTCTTCTTCTTCTTCTTCTTCTTCTTCTTCTCCTGTTATTTTGCTTTTATATTTTGCATATCACATTTTAAAAATAGATTTACATTTTGTTTTATGAATTCTTCTATCATTTCCACATTTCTTAGGTAATCCTTGAACTAATTATTGGGTTGTGGGTTTCGTTTTTCCTTTTATGATATTCGACACAGAGATTAGATTACGTAATCTCCACAATACAGGATAGTTTAAATTCTATTTATTTTCTATATAATCCAACAGTAAACCTACAGCAGGAGCAGACCACTGAGGCATGTCTTGCTGTGCTGGTGAGGGCATTGGTTTACGGCAGAGTTAGATGGTAGCGATGAATATCCATTTAGCAGAGTTCACTAAGATGGATGATACACATGATAAATATTGGCCCTCGACACCATGTTAACACCAGAGTTAAAGACTCCCACAGGAGAACAGGTGCTCACTTATCGCTGACACAAATCAATCAGAGTGATCTTGTGCAGGTGTGTGTGTGTGTGTGTGTGTGTGTGTGTGTGTGTGTGTGTGTGTGTGTGTGTGTGTGCGCGCGCGCACGCGTGCATGCATGCACATGAATGACAGGGGGAGTATAAGAAATAAATTCTACAAATTCTACTATAGTGCCTTTAAAAGATAAAAGACAATACAGGGCAAAGAAAGAAAGAAAGAAAGAAAGAAAGAAAGAAAGAAAGAAAGAAAGAAAGAAAGAAAAAATGTGGAAGAGAATNAAAGAAAGAAAGAAAGAAAGAAAGAAAGAAAGAAAGAAAGAAAGAAAGAAAAAATGTGGAAGAGAATGAATGAAGAATGAATAAAAGGTATAAAAAACACATTTGAAACATATTTGATGTGTCTGCAGTTTGTAACACGATGAACTGACAGTAAAAACACTTGTAAGTCAGTGAATTCTTCTTATTGATACCAGAGTCCATCGTATTGTGTTAGAGTAACTGGAAATGCAGTAAAAACTAATTTTTAAAACAATGTGGGCTCTGATTTTAAGTCAATGTTTTCTGCTGCCACTAAACAAAGACAGAAAAGAGAAAGAGAGTGGAGGCTTCAGACCATGCAGGGTTGCTAGGGAACAGGGAGGCATCTGGCTTTCTTCCTTCAACCAATAACCAATAACATTCACAAGTGTGTTATGTGTGTACAAGTGTTTCTTTCTTTCCAAATTTCCTTTCTCTCCTTTCATCCATCTTCTTTCCTTTTCATCTTCCCTCCTTCCATCCTTTTTCCATCTTATTTCCTGCTTTGCTTATTTCTTTGGTTCCTTCTTTCTTCCACTCCTCCTTCATTTCTTTTCTTTTCATTTCTTTATCTTCTTTTCTTCCATTTATCTTTTTCTTTTTATTCCTTCCATCTTCTTTCTTTCTTTTTTCTTTCTTTCTTTCTTTCTTTCTTTCTTTCTTTCTTTCTTTCTTTCTTTACTTATTTTCATTTTATTCTTTATTTTTTTCTGTCATTCCTACTTTTGTCCCTTCTAATTATTTCCTCCCTTGAAAATTTTCCTTGAAAATGTCCTTACTTCTTTCTTTCTTTGATTCCTGGCATAATTTGTTTTTAGCTTCCTTTTTTCTTGTCTCATTTTCTTTCCTTTGTCCCATCCTTTCTTTTTTCCTTCTTTTGTTATCTTGAGTCCTTCTTTTCCTCTTCTCTTGTTTTGCTTCTCTTCTCTTCTTCTCTCTTTTTGTTTCTTTCTTTCTTTGATCTTGTACTTATACTATCTTGTACTATTGTAAAGTCTTTTCTATTGCCATCTTCTGGACAATTGTACACATGAATCACATGAATTGATTTATCTCTCTCTCTCTCTCTCTCTCTCTCTCTCTCTCTCTCTCTCTCAGATGTGAGCTGGGTCAGGGTCAGTGGGTGCGTTGCAACCAGCAGATACAGAAAATGTGTCACTACCCCGTGTTTGGGCTGAAGGAAGGAACTACGTACCAGTTCAGGGTGTGTGCCATTAACCAGGCCGGTGCGGGACGCCCCTCCATGGCTACTGAACCCATCCTCACTGCAGACCCCCTGGAACACACACGGACCATGGGTAACACATCACACGCTCAAATATCCGTACAAACAACTGACTAAGAACATCAGCAGTGTGTTAGTGAGTCATCCCTGCTGATAATCCATTTCATTCGCCTGGGTTGCACAGAAAAGGTAAACAGATGGAGGTGTAGATGTGGTCGCATCTCATTTCAAACAGCCTGAGGGTTTTACAGTCACAGCCTGAGGGTTTTACAGCACAGCGTCTTAATGGCAACGAGAAAATCGCCTTGATTCTTAAAGGATTACTTTGAAAGCATTTACCTTTTCTATACTACTTCACTTAGTGGCGGGTGAGGAGCAATGGAGGGGAGAGAAAATGAGATGTGACATACAGTAGATCACTGTGTGTGTGTGCATGCACGCACGTGTGTGTGTGTATGTGTGTGTGTGTAACAGGGAGGACAGATGGGATCTGGTCAGAGGCTGTGGATCATTAAACACAGATGAAGGACGGACAGAAGGTTGGCTTGCCTCTGGCCAACTCTCCATTTTTCCATGTTCTCTTTGTTTCTCTCTCTCTCCCTCTCCTCTTTCTGTCTATTTATCTCCTCTTTCCATCTCTCTTTTTTTCTTTGGTTCACTTACCAATGGCTGCTCCTCCAGCATTACACTAATATTGTTATCATGGACCCCCTATAACTTCATTACTTCTAATATCCTCTCTCTCTCTCTCTCTCTCTCTCTCTCTCTCTCTCTCTCAGTGGTTAAAGTGGACGGAGGGAGAACAATCACCATTACAAAAGATGAACTGGAAGGTGAGGTATTTTAATCTCAGTATTGAATTTTGTCACCATTTGAACTCCCAACTTTTCCTGTTCTGTTTTATCCTTATTCAAATAGCATCTATTTTTCACCGGCTCACAGGGTGCCTGCTCCTCCCCTTTAGCTTGCCTTAGGCTTGTAGCTTAATGCGTCTTCATATTATATTTAACATCAAGCCACTGTAATTGTATGGCTAAGCCAATGAGCATTTGTTCCATTTAGAAATGAAAAAGAATGAATACTCCCCAGTGGTGTCCTGGTAAATGCATATAATGCCCTGAAGTAGTCCCCATGCCTTCTGCTGTGAAGAGGGATGATAACCTTGGCAATGTAATTCACAAAGAGAGAGGAAGATGAGGAGGAGGATTTGGTGTTTGAGCAGGCAATCATGAAATGAATAGTAGCTGAGGGAGTGCATTTGTACTTTATCAGATTCCTTTATGGAGGTTTATCGGAATAAGTGTATGTATGGAAGGAAGCCATAGAAATGTGTGTGTGTGTGTGTGTGTGCGTGTGGCACTTTTAGTCCCGTCATCAGAACACAGTGACCAAAGTTGCAATGAAAGCAAACAGAGCAAACTTTCCATCACACAGTGAAAAATGTTGCAATGCATCATTGCTCTGAATTCCCTTTGCTCTTGTCGCTGTGCTTGATCCTCAGATGCAGCTTCACTCACTTCCTCTTTGATCCAATGTGGCTACGCCAATTCTTCAGGAGACACAAACAGAGAGACAGGCAGGCAGAGAGACAGACAGAAAGGCAAAGAGGCAAACCAGAGAGAAAGATAGAGAGACGGGCATAGAGACAGAAAGGTAAACAGGCAGAGAGAGAGAGAGAGAGAGAGAGAGAGAGAGANAGGTAAACAGGCAGAGAGAGAGAGAGAGAGAGAGAGAGAGAGATAGACAGAGAGGCATAGAGACAGGCAGGAAGGCAAAAAGACAGAGAAAGATAGAGAGAGAGGCAAACAGACAGAGAAAGACAGGCATAGAGACAGACAGACAGACAGATAGGCAGAGAAGCAAATAGGCAGAGAGACAAAGAGGCAGCCAGGCAGAGAGAGACAGAGAGGCAGAGAGACACCCAGGATTAGAAGCAAACAGGCAGAGACAGTCAAAGAGACAGAGAGGCAGAGAGGCAAGCAGACAGAGAGAAAGATAGAGAGACAGTCAGTGAGGGAGAGGTAAACAGGCAGAGAAACAGACAGGCAGAGAGACAGCGAGAGGCAGAGAGGCAAACAGAGAGACAGAAAGGAAGACAGGCAAAGAGACAGAGAGGTTGACAGGCAAAGAGGCAAATGGCAGGCAGATTTGGACCACTTTCTGGAGACAAGGCGTACCATCATCACATTTCGACCCAATCACTGCCATCGTACACTTTGTGTTTGTAGTGAACATGAAACTGAAGCAGCTTGTCTGCTTGACTCAAATATCCCAAACCACAGATTTTCACAAAAAGAAAAGGAAGAACAACATCTCAGCTTGCACATTAATTCAGGCCGACTTTGTTTCAAACTTTTTCTCCTCCTCCTCTTTGCTCTCCAGGTCAGATCAAGGTTCCCTTTCCTCCCACAAACGTCCATGCCTGCGAGGTGCATGACACCTATGTGGTGCTGAGCTGGACCGAGCCTGAGCCCAGAGGCAGAGAGCCGCTCACCTTCTATGTAGAGCGGGTTAGTCATTAATCCCACACATACATGTATGTGCGCATATGTTGGCATAAGGACCTTGGTTGAATTGGTACACTTTAGCCCCTAACCTAAATCCAGTCTTTAAATTAAAGGGCCTAACAGTGGTTTTGCATGTTTTCCCACTGCAATTCACATTTACTTTATGTTACTGACAACCATTTTCCAAGAAAGATTTCTTACTTCCCAGGCAGTCTTTAGTTTCAATTATGCCGACATGGTATGAAAATCAACTTAAAGGATTATATTGATTTTTGCATGTTTAAGCCCAATAAATACATGCAATACATGTTACACTACTGACCACCATTTTCCAAAACATAAACTGAATTGCCTGTTATTTTGCCAAATCCCCTAATCTTTCAAAGTCAAATGATCAGGTGATAGACCCATGTTAAAATTTAATGTTTTGCCTCTAACATGTCTGTCCAAATGTAAAAGGGATGGTCAATGTTAATATCTCAGTAAAAGCAGTCTTTGGGATTACATTCCCTAGTGGAGACATACATTTTTATTTGTGCAGCTCCATGTTGTGTTCATTCCAGTTTGCTATTAAAATCAAATTGTAGAGACTTGAAACACTCTTGAGATGCATAATCCATCACAGCAAACAACGGGTCTATTAAGGTTTTTTGCCAAATTAATTTATTAACCACTCCAACACTGGAAACCCAGGAAATATAATCCCACTAGAAGATGGCTTTTACCAAGAAATTAAAATGACCATACCTTCTACAATTGTGTAAAAGTGTTTAAAGGTGAAACATTGAATTTTAAGGTGGATGTATCACCTAAAGATTTGATTTTGAAAGATTAGGAGATTTGAAAAAGTAACAGAAAAATAAAATACAGTTTTTTTGTTCTGGAAATTGGCTGTCAGTAACATAATATGTATGCTGGTTGTATTTGGCTCAAACATGCACAGTCGCCGGTATGGCCCTTTAAAGTGACAGCCAGCAAGATGCTATCCAACAAGATGCCATCAATTTGGATGTGTTTGGTCTTATTCAGTTCAGAAATAGAAACACTCACAGGATTAATGTTCATCCTCACATTTGTTTGTTAGGTTTGTGCAGGCCAGGGCTGGAATATGAGCCAACAGCAGGCTTCTGACCACAACACTAATTAAAGAGACAGGAGGAGGAAAACACACACTTCTACCGCTGTGGTGTCAGTTTAGCTGAAAATTTCTGGACTCATTAAAAGCAAGCAGACCTTGATGTTGCTCTTTCACACCGTTCACTTGTACTTTGGGAGTTTGATTTTCTCACTTGCAAACTTCAAAGACTTTTTTGCTACTCCAAGTGTGATTTAGAACCGCCTGGGATTGGGATTTGTAAATTTTCTACAGTCGAAGACTGGTCACAGCTATTTTTGTGATATGCAACAGCTATGCAGCAGCAGATTAGAGTCCAACTGATATTTTATGAGTTTTTCAAGTCACCTTTAAAGTTCAAAATGTAGCCAAAATAAGAAAAGTTCTCTAACCTGCTCTCTTCAACAATAAAGCCCCTTGGCTTTCCAATATAAAACCAGACACCCAACAGCTCCTAGCTCCAATAATCAGGAAAAAGACAGAAAACCGCCACAGGAAATAATACTTTTATTGGACATTTATAAGTTAGTGGGGTAATAAAACTGTCAAATCTGTCAAAGGCAACTGAAATTACTAAACTCTGCTGCTTCACTTACCCCAAGATAATGAAGGGAATATTCAAATTTCCTTCTCACCCTTGAGCAAACACTTAATAATCACTGATCTCTTTGACGTGCCACATTCTATTGTTAGGTTTGGGTTTTAAACAGGGAGGGAGAAAAGAAAATAATGTCAACTCAGAACAAAAGGTAAGGAAAGTAAATTGAGGCTGTATGTGACAAAGGGATTACTATCATAGAATCATCAGCCAAAACTGACTAATTGACAAAATGAAGACTAAATATTGAGATGAATCGCTGATTTGTATTATTCCTGAATGTTGAGCTGTCGTTTTATTTTTATCTCTTTGCATTTTGGTCCATCTGTATGTCTGACTCTGTATATCTGCATATCTCTCTGCTTTTATTAATCTCTCTGCGGGTCTGTTTATATTTCTGCCAACTCTACTTATTATTCAAATCTGCATTCTGTAATCTCTTTGCCCTTGTCTCAACATTAAATGGTTTTCTCCAAAATTAGACAAAAACTAATTAACTAAAGAGCTATAAAATTGGAATGAATTATGAGGCTTTTAATGAATATTAAGCAGCCTGAGTTCTTTGTTGACAAAATATTGCTTTTACAGTCTGAATTTTCTCATACATTTAACAATATTGAATTTTAAGCAATATATGTTGTCAAAAGATGATATTATTTAAATGAATTATTTTTGTCTTTCTAATGCTGTGCCTCTATCAGTCTCTGACAGGAAAGAACAGCTGGCAATTGGCCAGCATGGACATGATAGTAAACTCTCCCAGATTCCCAGTATTTGACTTGGTCAAGGGTACAGAGTACTATTTCAGAGTGCGCTCCATTAACAAGTATGGTGTCAGTGACCCCTCAGAGCCCAGCATGCCTATCTCACTGGGAGAACTGCAAGGTGAGAGACCATGTATGGTACTGTACACAGTACACACTCAGAGGTAAAGAAAAAGTACATTTTTGAGCATGAATGAGGGTTGCTTCAGCAACATTTTCATTGGAGAGAGCATGCGCTGCCTGAGGAAATGACAATGCACAACAGTGACACAACAAAAGACTGACACACCTCACACCTTATGAGAACCTTCATCCATGCCAAAGCATAGAAAAAGGCCACATTTGGAGTTCTGTGATGCAGAAATCTCCTAATCTTTGGAGATTGGATTTAGGCTATATGCCTTTTATGTGGTGTTTTATGGCTTAAGTTGAAGTTGGAGGATCAGTGCTTTATATTATCCAGAAGTCCACACTGTCAGGCATCTTTTGCACTTCATTCTTTAACCTAATATTCACATCTGCTCACTCACACCTGCAGGCTTAAAATATGCTTTTTGGGTGTTGTAAGCCTTGAAATGATAAATATATTTTTATTAACGCTCATGCATGTTATACATGTGTATGCTTGAACTAGGCCCCTATGACACATTGTTAACGACTCCAACTGTGTTCAGCACCACAGACAGACACAGACACAGTGCAGACACAGTGTTTTTAGTAATACAGATATGGTGTAAGAGCCATCAACAAATATGTAGCTTTAATATAAAAATAAGACTTTATTCCTGGAATAAAGTCTTATTTTTATATTAAAGCTACATATTTGTAACCATCTACAAAATCACCATCAAATTTAAATGAGTTTTCCAAGATCAAAGGACAAATTGTTTGAATTCTGTCTTGTTCTCAATTTTTTGTGATCGTATCATCATCTCTTTTATCTGATTTTCATTTTAGCTTTACCAGCTCCACCTCACTCTGTCATAGCCATCAGAGACACAGACACCTCAGTCCTGCTCCAGTGGAAAGAGCCCAAAGGAAAAAATTACATCCTGGGCTACTATTTGTACTCCAATGAAACTGGTAAAGACTGGAAGACCATCAACAACAAGCCTGTTACAAAAACCAGGTAATTGTTACCTCATGAAATACCGTTATTCTAAGTAAAAATAAATAATGGTATGGCAGCATAGGTGTTGTCTGAATTTGACTATGTAATGGTTACATCTTCCTGAATTTGATCCTCTCTGCTTCAGGTTTACAGCCCATGGCCTCAAGACCCAAAAGGAATATGTGTTTAGGGTGAAATCTGTGAGTCAAGCAGGAAACAGCAAGTATTCTGATGAATCACAACCTATCATGGTCAAGTCTGCTCTTTGTAAGTGCAAAAACATTCTGCTTTAACACACCCTAAGGGTCAAGGGTCTAATCATCTGTGATGCTTTTACTAACCGAGAACCACAGAGCCACAATTTTACAGCAAATTAATTTTTAAAAAGTAATATCAGTATAGTTTTATGTAAGGATTTGTAATGATTCGATTTTCTTACACAAATGAAACACACATAAACAAGCAGATAACACTTTTTGAACACTGAAACAACAAAACAATGTGTGTAGAACAGATTCTTGTTGGATACACCTGAGCACCATAGGCCAAGTATGTAAAGATCCACTTTCAGGGAATGATTCTTAGCAATAAAATTTAAATTTAAAGAAATTTATAAAATATAATTTACATACTACTCTATGGGATTCACTGCAATCTATGCTTGACGTGAAATATTAAAATAAAGACATTTAATTTTTGTATTGAGTGCCTTGAAGAACTTATATACATTTAATTGCTTTTGACTGGATATTAATATATAATCGCAAAGACTTTCCAAATACATTTCTTTTCCTGCTCAAAGGTTTCATTGAATAACTTTAAGAAGCCTTCAGTGTTTCTACTCTCCAAGTTGAAAAATTCCTAAGCATAGTAAAATCAATGAAGTGAGCACTCAACTCAGGTGGGACAAAAGAATTAATAAAACATAGCGCCAGATTTAAGCGTTGATAAGGGCAAATAGCATCACACAACCACGTTCCCTCATTTGTAAATGCCCATTACCGGCCTCTTTTACCATTTGCCTTGAAAGAGGCGTTACTGTGGTATTTCCTTATTTACATGTTGGAGAAGCAATTTACAAAACACTCTGTCATGCAAAAATCAAGACCTGTTTCAGTCTGGTGGTAAAGAAATCACATGTGTTAATGACCAATCAGTCAATGTATTTAAATGGCAAGTTTTGATCTGATTTTGCACACGTTCTTCCTCAGTCCTCATCCGCTGTGGTCTGCATTTCTCTCTCTCTCCTGCACTGGACTTCTGGTGTGTGGATCCCTTTCTCACTGTATTAGTGTCAATCTCTTAAAATGTGCAGCTCTAAAGCAGCGAATTTAGGTTGCCTTTGCCGATTTAATATGTCCATTTCACTTTGACACCAGAGGAAGCATGAAGCATGGCTCTTTAATAAGAAGCAGCTCATTAACACGGCGATCTTCATTGGCTTTTACCTCTGACATGCCTTACAAGAGCGTGTCAGTAATGGAATTAATGTAAGGGAAGCTGTATCAATGAGCTTCAACTATCATGGCACTTATGAATAAACCCCAAAGTCCACTATTGGACATACTAAACTGAGACTGTGCTCATTTCACGTCAGGCTCTAGATTACAAGATTACTGATTATAAAGCAATGTCAATAATTGCTGTTACTACTCAAACATATAAAATGGTTTAGATGGATGTTTTTTTTATGACCGGTCTCATTTTCCTGTTCTGTGATCTCAGATAATGTACTTTCACACCCAGTACCATGATGAGTCATTGTTCCTGCTATAGTGGTCTCACATTTATTCTACCAGTCAGTCATTACTGGGGATAAATGGCTGAATTTGATTTCTTTGTGTCTGGAATCCAATAATGCTGGTAAATGACCTGGAAGAGTAGAAATGTACAAAATAGAATATAAGTTTAATTTTTTTCATCCTTATTGCAGACTGCTGAAGAATTTTAATATGCAACTCTGCTGCCTGTGTTCTAGACGGGGAGCTGTAGTCAGCAAGGGAGTTTATGGCATTTCTCGGTCTATTTAACAAGAATGGTTACCCACTGAGATGCTCCCTTCACTCACCCATGATTTTTTTTTTTTAATCCTTCTGTTTGGTGCAGATGTTCCTTCCTCTCCCTCCGCCATCGCCCTGCTGCTGTGCACTGATTCAGAGATGGTGTTGACCTGGAGAGCTCCTGCGTATAACGGGGGAGACCCCGTGCATGGTTATTACCTGGACCAGAGGGAAAAGGGCATGGACATATGGAGAGAGGTCAACATCAAGCCTGTGAAAGAGAGACAGTATAAGGTCAGTTCAGCTGCACTGAGCCCACTTAACATGAAAGGGCAATTGCTTTATGCAATTATGGTGTAGTATGATTTTTCAGATAGATAGATAGATAGATAGATAGACAGACAGACACACACACACACACACACACACACACAAAGCTTTTCTGAAGATTTTCTTTTTATAATTTTTACATAAAGTAGTATTGCAAGTTGATGTTTCACATACTATGGTTTGAATTGGACTTAAAGTGATTTGGCACTGAGTAAGTAAGGGTCCTTTCCCTTTTACTAACTGGAAGTAATATCTAAAAAAAGGCACAAAGGTAAGCAAATGGTTCCTTGTCACTATAATTTAATATAAATATATTTTTAGTTACATTTTTTTAAATTTTTAAAGACTAGTTGGTGGATAAAAGTTAGAATAAAAACATGATTTTATATTTATTTGACCTAAATATCATATTTTATGTGTAGTTATTAGAGGCTGTCCTTTCAGGCAGTTTCAAGCTTGCCAAATGATAAAGTCAATACTCTGGACCCAGTATGAGAAACAAGACACCATTGTATTTAATTACTTTTCATGAAAATATGTAGGGAAGAATCAAAAGTGAATTTTTGTAGCAAGCAGAGAAATGGCATAGCCTCTAATAAGAATAAAAGCTTTATTTTAATATAATTACAAGAAAGCTCTTCCCAGTTAGCAGTCACCTTGAAATAATAGTAATATTAGGTAAAGCTCCCACAGCTACACTGGCTGCGTCACTAGGCAACAAGCAGTGTCCATGGAGACCAAGAGAAAAGTTTAATCTTCAACCTGTCATATGGAGATTACAGGTGCTCCATAATTAGACATTGTGTAAATGTGTTATGTGTGAGCTGTTGTTTTTAGCTCATGGTATAAAAAAGACAAAGCTAATTACAAAGAAAATGAATTTACTGCTCTATATCAAGATTACTCGTCGAAACTGTGAAGTGTAGAGTCTTTCCAGCCACAACTGTAGATCTGTTATTACAAGGAAACCTCTGGTGAAAACATGGAGCTCCCCCTGTTGGGCTAAATCAGCACTTACAAAAGCTTCACACCTTCATAAAATGTATTTCCACTCTCAAAATGAGCTTCTTTTTGTTCTTCCTTGAGTCAGATTGCTGCCTTCCTGGATGCAAATGACATTAATTATTAGAATAATTTAATATTTGAACTCAATGCCCTTTCTTCCTCAGGTTGTGCAGGAAATGCCCTGAAAGCTTCCACAACTTTAGCAGTCAGGGAAGCATGTTCTCCACCCTGCATCCTTTGTATTTTTCTCCAAGTATTGATATGCCACCACCTACTGTCAATGTTTTTTTTATGGACTGCCAATATTCCCTTGTCCTGAAGCAATGTAGTTGTCCTGAAGCAAATGTCATAGGTTCAAGTCTTCAAGCAGCTAAACCTGCTTATGTATCCCTGACCAAGATGCTTACCCTGAACTTACCCACAGGCACCACAGGTTCTGGCAGACTGTACAAACTAAGCAGAGGTTGAAAAGACAAAGTCCTTCTAGGAGAGGAATAATATATGTCAAAAAAGATCAAATACTTTCTTTCATTTATTTTGGCAGATCTCTTTGTATTTCGGGGGCGAATTGCATATTGATCAGATAAGAAGGTTGTCGCTTTACCGACCTGTGGTTAGAGAAGGATCTATAGTTGATGAGGGGGATGGTAGGTGGAGGGAAATGGGTTTTTAGATAGCGATTGCTATTACTGTGAAATAAGCTCCCTCTGGTTGTGTCAATTAGTTGTTGGGAGAGAGCCTGGAGCAGCAGCAGAACTTCACAACTGTTCACAGAAGCGATAAGGGCCTTAAAGTCTAAGTGGCTGTGAATAGGAAGATCAATGAGAAGATCAATATGACTGAATCCCCTCTCTTCCTAAAGCCAGTGTCCTGGGGGCTCAGCAGAAATGCTGTGACAGCACCAACAAAGCTAATACCTTGTAAAGTGCCTGTTTCAGTTGGGGTGGGTGTTGCAGTACAAGCAGGGAACTAGAATAGGAGAGAGCTTCATCCTTTCAGCCCTGTATGATCTACCAGCTGATCCTTGTTTTCTTTAGGGACTCTGAGTGTTAAGGCTCCAGTATTCTTTAAAAGACATGCAAAAGAACATGCTGGTGAACATGTCCTAGAACAGTGTCCATTACAGTCCTTAAGAACTGGAGTTCTTTTTTGTTATGCCATTCAATGCCGGTAAGGGACATGAGACAAGGTGGTTGTGCTATAGATTATTTATTTAGGAAAGCAAAGACAGTAAATGAGATGATGCATTTGTCCTCTAAAAATCAGAGTAGGAAGGTGGAGAAAGGTGGAGGATTCCTGTTTTGTTTTGTTTTTTCAACAGATGCTGATCCTAGATGTGTTGTTCTAACACTAGGGGAAGTAGGAAATTAACCAAAACAAAGGATTTTTTGTTTAAAACTGAACACAAACAAATATAAATCGCTTGTACCACTACAAATCAGCATAAATTGGAGTAAGATTACTCTGGGTAACAGAGCAAGATGATATGATTGTAAATCGATTTATTCGAACATGTAATGTCATAGTCGGAGTAAGCCACCTCCACATCATTTCCTCACCAGGACCCTCCCATTATGCGATTACATCTTGTATATTCGATGAACAACAAAATCCTATTATTTCACCATGTACATGGCTTAGTCACATTATTTCCCTAATCAGAGTACAAACATTCAGAATATGGTATGTAAATGTACTGCCTGTGTTGAGCCTTGCACAATGTCTTTTTGCCCTGAATCTACTGGGGCCTAAAGTATGAATTGAGTCATTTCTGGGTTTTTTTGTTTTGTTTTGTTTTGTTTTGTTTTGTTTTGTTTTGTTTNATGAATTGAGTCATTTCTGGGTTTTTTTGTTTTGTTTTGTTTTGTTTTGTTTTGTTTTGTTTTGTTTCAGGCTTAGTGTTGGACCCTACTACTATTTTGTTTCTCTTCTTTATCTACAAACTCAAAGCACTCTCTGTTGCTTCCCGCACGTCTTACAAAACTCACCTGCTTCTCACACACTGCCTCTAAAATCATTGGCCTCCCAAACACAAAGCTCTTAGATCTCAACAGCAGAGGCATTGCACTCACCATGGTGCATAACCCTTGGAATCCCCTTGATCCATTTTTTGCAGTACTCCCCAGGATAATACAGGACTTTAAGGAAGGAAAGGGTAAACTTTGGCAAGAGCCCTGTCCCACCTACCATAGTGAACCAAAACACTGTACCCGGCTAAATGTATATGCATGCACAGGCTGATATCTGTCAGGATGTGTGTGAGGATGTTTCTCAGTGTTATACATACAGTGTCTTGTATATATACAGTATCTGAGACATGTACTAAACAAGTATCGCTTTGGAAACAGTTAAGGCTCTTTCCATCTCTCTGTTTTCCCAACATTTTAAGCCTAGTTTATCTCCTTAGGTTTGCAACCTGACTAGTGGGCATTGCTACCAATTCCGAGTGTTTGCTGCCAACATTGTTGGTGTCGGGAAGCCCTCTGAGGCCAGTGAGGCTTTCCTGTGTGAGAAGTGGACAATGCCAGAGCCAGGTGAGTAGAATGTTCATTACCATTTATACACTATCACTTTATATTAACCATGGATTCAGTAGTTGAAAGGACACAATGACCAGTGCATATTATCATCCCAAGATAACAATAGAGGACGGTGTGAAGTATAAGAAGAAAATCTGTTTGCTTAAGTGCAGGCAGCGGGAGAAGTTAGATGCGTATAGCTAGAACAATAGTCCAGAAATTTGAAATTTTGCAATTCTAATTTTAATTTGTTTTTGAGTATGGTATTTTTCATCAAGTGCCCACCTGATGGGACAAAGCTGAATTCATTATATACTATGTGTGTCATCTAATATTCCCTCGACTGTGTGCTGCTGAAGTGCCCGTGAGCAAGACATTGAATCAACTGCCAATCAAAATTGTGCTTTTATGTTAGTGAATGGTGGCAACCAAAACCAGACTTCCACATGTGACACACACACACACACACACACACACACACAATGTGTGGTAGCTTCACAGACAGACATACCCAGCAGTAATAAGATACATAACAGCTTCTTATGACATTAATATTGAAAATGGAGAGACTCACTCACATGCCACTTTTAAAACGGAGCTCATTAATCTTGGCAAATGGGCTTTCTTCTATTCTGTTAATAATTTAAAAGTGACCGAAAATCATTAAGGAAAATTAACTATCATGAACTGGCACGAAGTCAGCAAGAGTAAGCAAAGTCACTGCACTCTTTTTGACTTTACTGTAATTTTGAGTTAATTTCTTTATGATTTCCAGTTCTGTCAAATAAATATAGTTTGGTTATGATTTGTTAGGGACACAGCAAGAATATATACAGGAATGTTCTGGCATCCTTTTAGTCCTTAAATTTTAGTATGACATTTTATTAGTGAGAGAGAGAGAGCTCAGGTTTAATTTTCAGCATACTAGGAAAAAAGTCCCTTGAGATATACAGTATATGCTAACATAAATGCATACACGCACATATACAAGCACATGCACACACATAAAATACAATAAATACTCTCTGGCTTTCTCTCATTATGTCTGAATTACATAAACAAATTCACATACATACATACATGCATGCATGCATACATACATTCATACATGCATACATATATTCCTGTGTTCCCTCTCTCTCAGGTTGTCCCTATGACCTGAAATATAGGGAAGTGAGACATGGCTCCCTGGTGCTGCTGTGGGCTGCACCACTGTATGAAGGAAAGAGTCCCGTCAATGGCTACTTCCTGGAAATCAGTCAGGATGACCAATCAGACAACTGGGCTGCTCTGAATGACAAGCCAATCCCTGACACTCTTTACAAGGTGGGTGAAAGTAGGAAACAGGCAGTATAAAGAGGAAAATTTAGAAACAGCTTTTATACAATGGATATGCCCATTCAGGTTGCTTTCTGTAAACTAATAGGAGGACAAAAGACACTTTTCCTTCGAATTTTTTTTTAACATTAACATAGGATTTGTCCTTTACTTGGTTTAATAATGCCAGTAATTTCACTGCTGTATGGCTCATTCTAGTAAATTATTAAACTAAACCCAACCTATCATCATGTAGCACTCATCTTATTCATTCATTCTGTTCAATATTGAAGTGCCCTGATATTTTATTACTTTATGTTGCTGTGGGTTGAAATGGTGAAATAATCATGAGAAATAATGATTGTGAATGATAAATTTGATGTGATGTGATTTGATATGATGTGTTTCTTATGATGTCTCAGGTGTCAGGTCTTCAGGCAGGCAGAACCTACCGTTTCCGTGTATCTGCTGTCAATGATGCTGGATTGGGCAGTCCTTCACTGCCAACTGAGCCAATCGCAGCTCAGACCCCACCAGGTCAGGCCTTCAATAGGTCAAGATATACAAATTGAAATGCCCTTTGCGAATATATCAAATTGTTAAGGGTATTGGGTCAGCAATAAATAACAAGTTACAGCAAAGACAAGTGGTTAAATATGAGAATGCAGCAATACCAGCAACACTGGAACAAATTGTAGAGCATGCAGCTTATCAGTACAACATACAGGCTCAAAGCTAATTAATAAAAAGAGAACATTTAATAATTTAAATTATGGATAAATGCAATATATTAAATGGGAAAACTTACATAAAGTGAGATATTAGGTGTTTACAGTGTCAAATCATGCATATTTGGAAATGCTACGGGATATGTGTTAATGTACAAAGTACAAATAAAAACCAAGAACATGACAGGAATACTTGGTTAAATTTCCCCAAAGGAACCCAAATATAACATGTCAGCACATTTCAGAATAAAGCCAAAGCTATGAACAATGCTGACCTTTTTTATCTACCTCAGGCACCAAAAACATAGAGATCGGTGTGGACGATGATGGTTTCATATTTCTGGCCTACAAGGCTGATGAGATGAATGACAGCAGCAAGTTCCTATGGAGCAAAAACTACCGAGAGGCCATTGATGCTGGGAGAGCCCGCATCGAAAGCAAAAACAACAGGTAGGATTGTTCTCTGCACTGCTGACCACATTTGCTCCTGTGTTTGTGAATTCAAAAGAATCTGGGAGCATGAACAAGAGGTGATTCTTGGCAGGGTTGTTTCAGCTGTGAGAGAAATGTTTTTGGATGCTTAAAGGCGTCAGACTCGGTGAAGATGCTCATTCACATTAAATGCCTCTCAGTTATGGTTTCTGCTTGTCCTTCCTTCAGTGTCTCTGTGCTTTTCTCGCTTAAGTGTTAGCACTGAGCTAAGTAATTCCTCTCATGCCGTTCCACCCTGCACAGTTCCAGAACGTGATCTTCATCTTAACAAGTGATTTTTTTTAGTGTTATTTTCTTACTATATGTGGAAAAGTTCTGTCTGAGGTCATTTTGACCAGTTTCAAGAATTTCTAGAAATAGCGACTGCAGCTTAAAATGAGCCAGGATAAGTGAGCTTGTTGCACCAGAATTAAAAAAAAATCTCATCACATTGGCAGTTTTTTCATTTGTTTTTGAGAAAATACGTCACCAAAGATTTTAAAACTAAACTTTAAAATTTGAAAACTAATCATGGTTGATTATAGAGAAAATTTAATTTTATCTTCACATTTCTCACTTGCTGAATTATTTATGTTATATTTAAAATAGAAAGGGAATGGGGCTTATAATGCTAAATCCAAATTATCATTGGATGTGGTCTGAACAGTTCTATTAGCTTTTCTAAAGGGATAATATGGGAATATTTCTCACATGGATTCCCACTGATTGCCATTCTCCTTAAAGTATCCTAATGCTGGACTTGACAGAGGCCTGCTTGCTGGCTTTCACATTCACACTGCTGATAGCATGTTGCTCATGACTGCATATAAAACAAACAATACTTTCATTTGAAGTAAAAACTCTGCACAAACGAGTAGTTACAGCAACCCACGCTTTTTGCTGCATGGTGGAAAGCTGAGCAAGAGGCTGAAAATGCTCTGTCAATGCACCTGCCTGTTTTTCTGTTTGTGCACTGCCAGGTCGGCCCTGACCTTCACTGACCCATCTGAACAGGATCTTGGTCTCTATACAGTAGAGATGAGTGATAACCCCAACCTGTCCTCCAGCTATGACTTCACAGCTGAAGGTAAAAAGCCTTTGGTTGTTGAAAAGTGTGAAATAGAACAGAACAGAGTGCATTAAAGTTAAAAAAAAAAAAAAAAAAAAAAAAATTGTGTTATTTACCTAACAATTGGAATAAGTATCTTTGCGGTAAAAGGGATTTTTCCAGTTTCATAGAAGTCCTTTTCTTGGCTGTTCAAAAGACAACTAAAACTAATATGGCATCATCATATGAGGCAAAATGATTTCCTATTAAACCCTTTTTCATGTTTTAGAAGACGTGACCTACTTCAAAGTCACAATCATAGGTTGCAGATGGTGACAACTGATGTGTGTGGGCACCTGATGAAAGAACACACTTTTGATCAGCTTTCCATGTCACTCCTTTTTTTTAAAGGTTGCTCAGAAGTGCAGAATTATATGCTTCAGTAACTGTCTGGTCATTTGGGAGATATAATCTACCATTATGATATGCTCATGAAAGTTTATGTATTGCCAGATCATTGTGATGAATGAACCCTCTCCTAGGAGATGCATACTCAATCAGCGTTCAGCCATTATGGATCTTCTGAATTGTTCCTGGTCTCACTGTAGTGACAAGCCTTCCAGGACAGGGCTTATCTTCAATGCCGTTCCTCCAACATTTATATTCTATAGACCATTTTTTTGAAAACAACAAGGAAAACTACATCCTCCACACGGTTGCAGTCATAGATTCATGGATAGCTTTTGGTATTGAGCCTTGTTTATGGCGGTTATGGCGCCGCCCCGTTTGGCTGCGGCAGCACTGGCTCTCAGTAGTGTTAAATTTGCTACAACCCGGCCTTATA
>VXCM01005625.1:0-47143 GCA_014773175.1 Lucifuga dentata
ATTAAGAGATTTTGCAAAATATCAGGAAATCTGAAATATGGTTTTATCCTTTGGGAAATGATTGTCTGTGAAGTAACATGTATAAAAATTTTATATATTAGGCTCAAACATGCAATATGGCCGGTATGGTCCTTTAAACTGCAGCAGAGGGAATAGATGGAGGCCATGAAAACCTCTTTCTGCATGGTACTTGAAAGCACCAAACACCCACCTTGGTGCTCCACCTGTCATAGGGGTAAACGTCCAGGTAGTTGCGAGCGATAATCATGAGCCCCGAGGCCGAGAACTTTTCCTGGGCGATGTCGATATCTACCACCGTCTCCTGCCCCAAAGCATCCTGGGATACGCAAGCCAGGAAGTGGCGGACGATGAACTCGTAGAGACGTCCCTCGCTGCCCTGGAGATAGCAAATACGCACATGCATGAGTATGATAATGTGCTCAAGTATTTTTGCGTTTGTTTCCTTAAACACACACACACACACACACACACACACACACACACACACACACACACACACNACACACACACACACACACTCACATTAGACATTTGTGGACCTACCTGCAGTGTGTCGGTGTACTTAGTGGGGTGTATGGGCGGATGTGCCTGATCAGAGTTCTTGCCCTGTCGTGGGTTTGGGCCCCCAGGCTGATCAAGCACCCGCTGTGCGAACGTCCCCCAGGCTGGGCTTTGTGCCTGCTGCTCCACCAGGGGGCCGAGAGCCAGATCTCTGGGGAAAATGTTCGTCTCTGTGCGGGGGTAGCTGATGAACCTGAGAAATATGAGACACACACACTCACACACACACACGCACACGCACACACGCACATACACACGATTCCTTTAGAAAAACAAACCAGGAAGGAAAGATCTGAAAAGTGACACTGCTGGTGAACTCAATCACTCAAAGGCTGAAAGCCACCAAACTACCAGATGGTGCCTCTGAATAAGGAGCTTTAAGCCGTTTGAAACGAGTTAAAGCACAAGATCAAAAATAACACGGGTCGATGAACTGATAAGAACATTTAGCATATGTATGGAACAAGAGTTATCAGTGTTGGCAAGGAAACATAGATAGTGGCGTGGATGCAGATCTCCTAATCTGCTGCTTGTGCAAAAACTCAGCGCGCACACACACACACACTCACACTCACCCTTGGGTATAAAGTTTTTCTGCAATTTTCATGGTCTCTTTGGCGTTTATTTTTAGCTTCCGCGATGCCAGTTTCTCCAGTTCCTGTTGGGCAGATAAAGGCAGAGGACTGTTCAGAGGAGGCCAAAGCAGCAGGGGACGCAGAACTACGAAACTGACAAAATACTAACAAAATACTGCTGCTGTTACTAAGCTACAAAACAACTTTATACTGTATGACAGTACTGCAGATCTACAAAAAAAAAAAAAAAAAAAAAAAAAAGTAAAATTCTTTAAACTGTATGCTGGAATCGCAGGGTAATATGCATTTAACATCCTCTGAATGTGATGGTGCTGAAATACATATGATGATGCAGTCTTGTGGCATTCTTTAAAGAAAATCCTGCATTTATCTGTTTGATAATTTATATTCTTACCACAGTGTCCAGAGGCAGCGGTCTCCATTTGCTCTTGGGTTTACTGGTTACTGAGGTGACTGTTGCTATGGGATCCTGGGAATGAATAAAATTATATTCTGGTGTAAATATTTTAACATTTCCTCTATTAGCCCTTTTTGTTCACTTCATGTATTCATATTTACTGCTCGGTCTTGGAGGAACATCTGCAGGGAGAGAGATGGTCGGATAAAAATGCAGCTACACCTACACACGATGCTGCTGATGATGATGAATTGTCACTGTCAATGAAGTTACAGCAACCCCGGAATCATCCGGAAAAAGGATTACAGATCCTGTAAACAGAATAAAATCCAGAGATACATTTGCGTTTGTCTGACCTGAGCTTTGGCTCCCGATACTAACAATTGGCATGATGGAAACAGAAACGTGTTAAGTGCTAATTACATGCGTGTCAGCTGTGAATTTCTCAGCAAACAATTACAGTCAGACTCAAATAAACAGCTCTTATCCGTCAGCAGCACCAGATACCAAAACCAGCAGGCTTTGGAACAGAAAGATGCTGTCAAGAGATGGAAGGACATCAAAACTTATTAATATAGCTCCACAAGTGAAACGTAATCATCATTAAAAAAAGACAAAAAGTAAGTGAGTGGTAATAATTGTCATTTGTACTAATTTATAATATTTCATCAGGTTGGAACCAGATAAGTAGTGTGATAGTGATTTAGGGCATCTAATGTTGAGGCACTGACAGAAATATTGAGGTAGCAGGCCGTTAAAGGAAACATTCTGCTTTTTTTGTTATTTTCCCTCATTATAATAGTGTAATGTCGTAGGCAGTGTGTGTTGAATAATGTAAAAATGTCAAAACTTGAGGTAGACGCTTATTGGAACATATGAAATCTTTTTCTTTTTGATTGTGTCCTGTACTTCTGTAACGTGTTTATGTCAACATGTAACAGGTGAATTTGCACATCTACACATGCGGTTAGACACACGTAAAGGATGTGGCCAGAAGAAAGTGTGTGGCCAGCATGGCCAATCAGATCAGACTTGGCTTTTCAGGAGAAAAGGAGAGACGGTAGGTAAAAACGGCCTGTTTCTACTCAGTGCGCACAATGGTGCTGCAGCAACGGAAAGTGATCAGTAAAGTGGATCAATGTTTTTCTGCACGCTAAAGGCCCTAGAAAGGTTTCAGAATAACCCATAAATGAAAATAACAACATGGAAATCTGTATAATACGTCCCCCTTTCTTTTCTGTAGATTGACTGTAAAGACCCTTTTGCCTAAATTGTCAAAGGGAAATTCTCTCTCTCTCTCCTGTGAATGAAGAGTGAAAACAAGAATTTTAATTAAAAAAGCTTTTGTTACACACTTATGATTTAGTGTAGGTGTGTAAATAATATTAAACTGCATAGGAGTATATGGTTGTTTGGAAACTATGCTTATATTTATCTGTAAATCTTTGTTGATATCTATATATAAGCCTTATGCTTGTACATATAATGAAACAAGCTGCAAACAATAAGAGATGAGTTACAGAAATATGAAATATGAAGCAGGTAGGAGTCAACAAGTTATACTTCATACTTCATCCTACTTGTTTTCAGACATTTTTTTTCTTTTTTAATTGTTTACTTTTTTGTTTGTCCCATTGTTATATTGTCATGCCCAAAATAAATAAATAAATAAATAAATAAAATAATTAATTAATTAATAAGAAAGAAAGAAAGAAAGAAAGAAAGAAAGGGAGAAAAATTAACTGTTTTCATAAAGTATGAAGTGCAAAAAATGTATGAACTGATTGTTTCAGAAGTTAAAACTCTGATGCTAAAATGTTTTCTGGACAGTAAGTAGAAGCATAAGAAAATGATTTGTAAAATTAGCTTAAAAGCAACTATTTTTCAGCAGTTTAACAACGACTTCATGAAGGATCTAGAGACATTTAAACGTTAAAGCGTGCTGGCAAGCATGAGAACAGTTTTACATTCCCAAGAGAGCCATGACGATAATTTGTAGATGAGTAATGACGCGCTTAATGCAAATACACACAGAAACGGTGACACACCTCCATGCAGATCTGGTAGAGCACCAGGCACGCTGTGTGGTGAAAGAGCCGATTTCGTTTCCAGCTGAACTCCACGGCCTCCTGCTCCACCTCATGAAGCACTGAGGAAAAAAAGATGCAGCGAGACAGAAAGAAGAGCAACGTACAGAGCCATTATTAGCTTCAAATCTGAATACGTGCATCTGAATTGGGATTTGTGTCTCCGTGCACGTATTCGTATGAGTTTGTACCTTTGATCTTGTAGAAAGTCTCGGGTATAAAAGCCTGGATGGCTTTGAACCGTTCCACCACAAAGCCCAGAGTGGGAAACTGGCAGCTGCCGTACGAGATCAGCTGATTGGCCAGAGACTCTGGGAAGATCTTCTGGAGGCGAAGCGTCTGGAATCGAGTAAAAGATGCGCCTGGATGTGATGAACACAGAAGAGAGGATGCAATCATATCAACAAACATCTCCACTACCTCCAATGAATGGGATTCACTAAAAAAAAAAAAAAAAAAAAAAAAAATCATGGTAACCACGCAGCTTCATGCTAAATAAATGGTGCGTTTTATGAATTGCTTCCCTGACATGTAAATAAGGAAGTGCTGTAGCAGTCAAACACTAAGAAATGCTGGTTGAAGTGGTTTATGAATGAGAGAAAATGATTCCGTGACAATATCTGCCCCTATTGACATATTAAAATCTGGCACTGTGTTTTATGAATCACAAATTATATGTCCACAACAGCTAAACTACAACAAGACTTCAGCCAAGTACACTAGTATTACATCACGTATACATTGATGACACCATCTTCTTCACATGGAGAAGTGTAGATGGTGTGTGTGTGTGTGTGTGTGTGTGTGTGTGTGTCCTTACCTATCCGCAGGTCGAGCTCCTGCCGAACGTCAACGGCATCGCTGATGTTTGCGTCTGGCTCTGTCAGAGTCTCACAGGCTCTCCGAATGGAATTAGGCGTAATCTCAGAAAACTTTGCCCGAAACACTTGTATGTTGGGCTTCACTGTAAATTTAAAAAATAAAAAAATAAAAAATCAAAGGCATGTAAGTGTGCAGATACACACAACTATCAGGAACTTCTTGTGGACAAAGTTATATAGAAACGTCCTTTTATCTGTATTCACAAACACACGGATAATTAATGTCCACATCAAACAGGACACTAAGGCTGGATTTACACGACAAGTCTTGATGCTCAATTCCGATCTCTTGCTTATATCCGATTTTTTGTTCAGCATTTTCTTTTTTAAGCGCTCATATCTGATACCTGTATTTACATGCTTTGACCTGTAGCAGCAGGATGCAGCTGGACATGCGCACATTTCTGAGACGCATGAATAAAACACTTCAATGGACTAAGATGATAGAACTATTTAAAAATATGATCAGTGGGTTAGAAACTTTGAAATGCAGAGAGAAACATCTGATATGTTGTGTGAGCGTTTGTTTCCTATCCAGACATGGGTTTATCATGGAGAAGTGGGTGGAGTTGGAGTTTTGCTGCTATAACAGGAGCCTGTTATCACACACTAACATGTCTATTTGACATAAACACACATCAGNTTTGCTGCTATAACAGGAGCCTGTTATCACACACTAACATGTCTATTTGACATAAACACACATCAGTGTGTCTGATATATATATAGTATGTCCTCTATTTGTGTTTACAGAGAGCAGTCATTGTATTGATGTTTACATCATTCATATGAGGACAAGGTGGAACATTATGTAGGAGTCGGAATGGGAAGGAAATTCCGATCTGTGTATTTAGACGGCAGTTGCATTGGCAGACATCAGATATACGTATCCGATTTATTTCCACATATGCAAGTGGCCCAAAATGGATCTGAACATATCCAATTCCATGTGGATTTTTACCATTTACATCTTCAGGAAGCATATCCGATACGTGTCATGTGAGCAAAAGATGGGAATCAGATCGCATGTGTGTGGTTGTGTAAATCCAGCCTTAGATGTACAATACATAGTTAAAAAAGAAGTTAGATACATGCAACACACACACACACACACACACACACACACACACACACACACCAATATCGCACCTGTTCTACAGACATCTATGACTTCAAAGCCAATGTTCTCTCCTTCTCTGTCACAGTCAGTCCAGACGATTAAGGCCTGGCACTGCCTCACCTCCTTCTCTAGAGTCCGCTAACGAAAAACATGGAGAAAGGAAAGAAGGAAAGATGAAAGAGTGGAGCCATTAAATTTATCATGTCCATTTCTATCATTTGTACTCAGTTGTCGTTTAATGTAGAAGTTGTGGCCCCCTACTGCTGGGAGATGAAAAAGCAATGAAAGATGAATCAACTGAGCGTTTAAAAAAATATCACATTTTATCCAGGTTTCATAAATATAAAATAAGTCTGAAATCAGGCATATTTAAAAGCTAACAAACTGAAGTCAGGTTATGAGGAAGGCTCACACTAATCCCAGTTACCATCAACATCATGACCTCACACACACACAGTGTAGCCAGAAAAAGAGTGACTGGTTAATGGAAATACAAAGAAAACGTGTATTTTTGTGATTCCTCAGAGCGTCGTGAACAAATGTACCTTTATCTGCATCATGTTGTCAGGACAATGTTTCTCTAACTCAGCGTCAAATAACAGCACAGGATTGCAACTATTCCTGAGAAGCCAAGACAAACCACCATTAAGACATGCGTGCTTATAAAATAAAAGAATGAAAATATATTTAATTTTATACAAAGAACGATCATAGTAAGATAACATAGTGAGATAATTTTTGTGTGTCGGCACTAAATGTGTGTGTTATGTTGTTACACGGCCGTTTCTCTGCTTACCATTTCTGGAATGGTGCTTTAAACTCCAGACTCAGTAAATGACCTGATACTGATGTCATCGATACTGTCACATCCTGAAGAAATGAATGAAACCAGAAAGATTTCAATAATGAAACCAACAAGGTAAAATGGAGACACACACACACACACACATACTGTACATACAATTTATTTGTTTCACTTACCTGACCAAAAAGGTGATATTCATACTCATAGATTTTATTAAACTTTGACATCCCTTCTCTCTGAAATAAAATAAAGAGAAAATCATTATTAGAGCAACCACAGAGAATCACAGGAATCAAAGTCAATAGATATCATAATGTCTAACTGCCAAATATATATGCATAGCTAATAATAAGGACCTAGGCTCAATCAACCTGCTTGATATTGTCCAATTAGCCATTATGCCATTAATAACAGTATCAAAAAGCTGCATCAGTGCTCATCTGCATTTATCATTTATATAAATACTGATACTAGGAGATATGAGATGGGAATCATTTGAGGTTTAGATCAGACTACTTGAAATTAACAGTAACAATGAGTCTTTTACAGCTATTTTTAAAATTAGAAAACATATAGAGTGGCTTCATCTAAGTTCAGCATCATCTGGCAAATTAGATTTTGAACCAACTGAAGCTACGTGCTTAAGCATGACTACTTTACTGTGTCCTGTATAATCCGTTTAAGAAAAAAAATCTCATTATTTTGTGTTTAGAATAGGTACTGTATTTCAATACTTGTTGAAATTTTCAGAGGACGTTGCATTTGCTCAAAGACTTCAGGGAAGCATTATTTTAAATCATTCTTGAAATTAGTTTTGATTGGTTCTGTATGTGTGAGCAGTTGCCAGAATCTCAGGTACAAGGGATGGACAAAATAACAGAAACACTTTATACACAATGCTAGTTTTTCTACTTCTTGTTTATTTATAGTCAGCTTTAATTTGGCTGCATGAACAGCTGTTTTTGGTTAGAGGAAGATGGTACATTTTGGACTAGCAGCTATTATAATTTATTTGTAAAATAATTTCATGTGAGATGGGCCAAGACACTCTGATAATACATTTATCACTCTTGTAGGAACCAGGTACAGAACACATTCACTCCTATGCAAAGTCAAACTGATTTCTGAAAAGTGCTGGTGCTTGTGTTGTTCGGGACATGTCTCACCCTCCTGGACCTCCCGTTGGACATGATCTCTGAGATCCCTTTGGCTGCATCGTTCTTCTCTGCCACGCAGAGGACCCGCCTGATCTGAGCCCGGCCCCGGATCATATCTTCCCGCTGCGCTATGTCCGAACACCGGCTTCTCTGTCCCGCACAGTAACACCACCGCTGAGTCCTCAGCCGCTGAAGTCCCGATCGAAGCAGAGATGCCCCGAGGAGGCGCACTAGCATACCGAGCCGGTCTCNCCGCTGAAGTCCCGATCGAAGCAGAGATGCCCCGAGGAGGCGCACTAGCATACCGAGCCGGTCTCACACACAAAGCCTGTCCTCCAGACAGTCCCTGTCCCTGAGGCTGTACTGTCTGTCCGTACTGTTAGCATGTTAGCTGGGGCAGCTAGCTAAAGCTGCTGGCTAGCGTAAATTCATTCCACAACTATAAAGAAGAGCAAAAAGAGCACTCGCTTGCTAAAAGTACCCCTGATACACTATATAGAGGACAATAAAGTTTACCGATGGAAACTTACAAATTAAAAAACTTTACGAGCCTAACTAGTTACCTAATGCCGTAAAACTGTTAGATGTGTTTACAATTTCCGCGCCCGATTGCCGAATACTGACGTATTCATTGTCGTAAAGCATCTACCTTAAAAACGGCAAAAAAAAAAAAAAAAAANAAAAAAAAAAAAAAAAAGATATTTTAACTTTCAGTACAAATGCACAAATGCATTAAATTAGTAATGGCTCACATAGACGTTAAATGTCATAATATTAATTATACATTTGTCAAAATAATAATATAATAATGTTATACTGTATGAATCTTGTTAAAGGGAAAACCCACCCTAAAACAGAATTTATATTGTGCTGATTAAGTGGTTTTAGAATATAAATTGTGGCTATAAATATTGTAACTGTTCCCTTTAGATGGAAAACTGATTAAAAATCGACGTGGTCTCTCTTTCTGGGGTTTTTGCTCGATATTACATCCAAATGAATTTTAATTGAATGTGGCCGTAACTGTGATCTCTAATAAGAAAAAAAATGGCTCCATTATGTAGAAACGTCAATACTTATCTCTACATTAATAACCTATTAATTAATAATGACATAAATCTACTTTTCCAAATCTGAACTATCTGAACGTTGTCAAATTGTCACTCTGATCTGGAGAATTCTGATTTTGGGTGGACTTTCCCTGGATGGGCGGAGGAAGGTCACATGACAGGAGTACAACCAGCTGGATAAACATGGCGTCTGTCTCAGGATGGGAAAATGACATGTAGCGCTTCAGTTTGCTTCATGTCTGATATTTCTGCAGCATCAACGCGTCGCTTTTCACCGTGAAACACCGTAACGTGATGGTAACGATGCGTAGAGATGAGGAGAGAAACGTCCCGGTGTCTCTTTGCACCGACTGAGTGATCCGCAGCTGCCGAGACGCTGTGATTGACGCAAGATAATTGCTTTTCTTTACAGAGATACTGATTAACATGTCAGTACAATGTGTCTGCTTTTTTGCGGCCTGTTAAATAACGTTTCTCTAATGTGCAGGGGCACAACTAGGGAATTTGGGGTCCATTGAAATAATATTGCTCTTGGACCCCCTTTTAATTGATGTAGCCCTATTCCAGTTTTGGGCCCTCTGCAGCTTTGGGTCCCTAGAATCATCACAGCAGCGCTGACAGGACACCTTGAAAATAGAATTAAACAGTATTTTGTATGGATTTCCACCATTATCGTGCTCTGACAGCTGGTTTCCACTCTTAGTTCTGGTGCACCGTGTGTTGTTTCTCATGCCTTGCACAACAACACCACTATGATAGGCTCACCTGACGTGGTGGCTTTTACTAAAGAGGATGAGTATGGTCAGACAACTCCAGACCCTTGGGCTCTCCCAGAGGAGTTCTCCATCCCTCTCCACCCACTGGTTGATTCCAATCCCTGGGTCAAAACTTCCTATGCCAAATTCACCAAAGACTTCATTCTCATCTCTGAGTTTTCGGAGCAGGTGGGCCCTCAGCCTCTCCTCACCATCCCAGATGACCCCAAAGTCTGCGGGACCTTCGATCTCAACTACTTCTCCCTGCGCATCATGTCAGTGGATTACCAGGCCTCCTTCGTGGGCCATCCGCCTGGCAGTGGCTACCCACGGCTTAGCTTTGTGGAGGACTCAAGGGTGGTGCTGGGCGACTCAAAGGAAGGGGCGTTCGCCTACGTGCATCACCTGACACTTTACGACCTGGAAGCGAGGGGCTTTGTGCGACCGTTCTGCATGGCGTACGTTTCGGCCGATGAGAGGAAAATCATGCTGCAGTTCGAGGAGCTGTCCCTGCGCTTCTGCCAGGCCTCTGAGTGTCTGAAGGCCGGGAACAGAAGAGCCTTTGCCAAGGAGCTACAGAGGAAGCTCCGGGACCTGGAGTAAGACCCACATCTCTGTTGAGATCTTAAAGGGCCATACCGGTGATTTTGCTTGTTAAAGCCCAGTAAATACTACCTGCATACATGTTACATTACTGCCAACCATTTTCCCAAACATAAAACCATATTTTGGTTTTCCTGTTACTTTGTTAATCTTTCCAAATCAAATGTTCAGGTGATACATCCACCTTAAAATTTAATATTTCACCTTCTAATACTCTTGCTCAATTGTAGAAGGCACATCGTTTTAATTTCTCTAAAAGCCGTCTCATACTGGGACTATATTCCTTGGTGGAGACATACGTTGTCTTCTGTGTAGCTCCATGTTAGCCAGGTTAAATATAGTCATGTCAACAAAAAAAAAAGTTTATGCTGTGATGGATTACCTCTCTGAAGCATGTTTCAAGTCTCTATAAGTTTATTTTAATAGTGTACTGGAATGAATTGAAACCAATGGAAGTCTGGAAGGCAGGAAAATCCTAAAATGCAGGGGCGGATCTAAGGTTAGTCGAGATCCAGGGCTTAGCCTAGATTTCCACTGGAAAATCCAGCATGAGGCAGCTTTGGCTATCTACCAGAGCAAATAGCTTTGGTAGATAGCCAAAGCTATTATATAGCTACCAAAGTTACATATACATTTTGATATGTCTGTTTAAGAAATGGAACAACTCATGTTACATCTTTTAACAAATAATATTATTGTTTATGAAGGTAAAAATATTTTTAAACGAAATCCTTTAAAATGATCTAAACAGCAGAGCTAGATGGTGTGTTATGTCCGTTCCATCCACTAATTCAGTCCGACCAATCTGTTCGCAAGACTGTGGCTCCATCTTGGCTTTGAATTTAGGTAATTTTCAAAAATGCTACAGAAAACTCAAAACACACCATTAAAAAAAGATTTGGGGCTTTGTGGAAAACATCTAGGGTTTAAGCCCCGTAAGCCTGCCCCTAGCCACGCCTCTGCTAAAATGTACTGCTAAAGTAGTATATTTTGGGAAGTGGTTGTCAGTAACATAACTTATATGTGGGTTGTATACACAATATTGGGCTCAAACATATATTATCACCATATTGTCCTTTATATAGAACCAAATCTAATGACTTAATTTGAATATATGGTATATTAACAAACTAATAGTGAAAAAATCTTTGTAGATAAGAGTTATTTCACATACTGTACATTGAGCTTCTATAATGGTTTAATGAAACATTTGATGAGAGATTAACTTGACTAAGAGTTTATCGAATCAGCTGGTAAGAACAGTTATTTCCTGTATATTTCCATTCTGTATTTTAAAATCCATTACGATTAAAATGAAAAGTTATCATCCTTCGTTTTGTTTTTTTTTCACCTGTCAGGTACACTCATTCTGTGCTGCAGAAGGAGGAGGGCCTGCAGAGAGAGGCGGGACCTCAGGGCATCTACTCCGCCCACGCTGTGGAAAAGGCCAACGAGCTCGCAAATGTGGAAAAGAGCATCTACGAACACAGAGACCTGCTGAGGCAGATCAGCTCGTACCCTCGCCGTCCACGCCGAGATCCCCATGCTGTCACCTGCCAGAAGTGTATGATGGAGTGTTTGAGAGAATGTGAAGCTCTGCTAGACAAATATGCCATACTTGCCCACCCTGTGAATTATGCTGACAGAGGTGATAAGGCAGAGGAAGGGGAAGGTCAGACTGTTGAAGAAAGAGAGGGAGAGGAAGATGAGAGCATCAAATGCAGGCCATCCTACACGCCCCAGCTGATCAAAGCGAAGTCTGCCAAGTGTTTCGACAAACGCCTGAAAACGCTTCAAGAGCTGTGCGACGACACTTTCTACGAGGCCACCATGGAGCTGCTGAAGGAGACGGAGCGGAGTTTCCGGGGGGACCTGTGTTACCTGCACACGCTCCGCCTGGACAGGGTGCTACGCAGAAAACAGAGGGTCACGAACTTCTTGTTCGAGGAAGATCTCAGGGAAGCCGACAAACATGAAGGCGGGAAACCGAGACCATTCTGTGCTGTGAACCACACCACAGATAGCAATACTGTCTCCCATCTGCCGCCTATCGTGCTGGGTCCTCATCTAGAGCTGGATCCCCTGGAGCCTCCAGACCCTTTAGACCCAGCCTCTGAGACCAGCCATACCCAGGAAAGTGAACTTGGGCTTGGTGAGAGCCACCTGGAGTCCTCCCCCTCAGACCAGACTCTGGAGACTCAGCCCAGCTCAGAGGAGACCAAAGGAAGCTTCAGCAGTGATAAGAGCGGGGAGGGTCAGGCAGACAAACCACAAAGTCTAGCTAGCATGAAGCCGGAACCTCCTGATCCTGACTCTGACTTGACCCCTGAGCCTGACCATAACACGGATCCAGAGAGAGAGAGCAGCAGCGAAGAGATGGAGACCACTGCTGGGGAAGATGAGGGTGGAGACCAGACACCCGTCTCTTTGTTGGACCCTGTCTCTGAGCTGGAGGCCAGCAGGGAGGACGAGTGTGAAGTTCAGGATTTAAATGACGAGGCTTGTGAGACGGAGCCTGAGTTATTAGTTCCATTAGACACGGCATGCTGCATGGCCCAGGAGGGCTTCCTTTATGAGACTAACGCCTCAGAGGCAATGCCTGATCTGGACCGAAGCCCCCACCCACAGCCTCCTAAAACTCTGGTGGTAAGTCAAGAACCCCAGGCCCTCCTTCCACTCAAGGGGGAGTACACAGTGGGTTCTCCTCACTCTGAAAGCCCCACAGGCGTGCTGGAGCTACCTGCAGGGTCCCTCGGAGATGCAGGTTCCCTGTGCTCGGCAGAGGAAGGGTCAGACTGCACCATAAGCGCTTCTACGGGGTCTGAGTGGGCCGCCTCGCCTCTTGGCTACGGGCAGGTTGTCACCCTGCGTCAGAGGAAGAAGGCCGGACAAGGAGCCCTGAGGTTTGTGCGACAGTACCCCTTCGCCCTGCAAGCGCTGTGGTGTCTGCTGAGCGGCAGGACCCTGGTGGTCCTGGGGGCAGATGAGGGGCGAGTCCGCCGGCTGGTTGCCGCTCTGGCCCTCTTCGTGCCTGGACCCGGGAGGTGTGGAGAGAGAGTTCAAGCCTGGCTGTCCTGTCCCTTCACCCTCACTGACCTGCAGAGATGGAAACTCATCGGATTGCAAAGGTATGAATGAAATGGAGAAATTCCACTTTGCATGAAAGTCTCAGTCATTTAACCACATCTTAAAGCTTACGGTAAGAAAACAGAGCCAGAAGTCAGGCGGCAGATGATGTTTCACTACAACACTGAGTGGCTCATCGTATCTCATTTGATTTGTAAATCAATGCAGCGCTACATCTTATTTTCACAGTGGTGGGAGCCAAGATTCATTCCCATTTACATGATTAAACTTTACGCGGTCGTCACTCATCTGGTCTGACTCAGTCCTGCTGACTCAGCACCAACAGAGGCCATTTATTCAAACGTGATCCTTACGCCTGCCCTTGAATTCCTTTCGTGCTGCACTTCTACCGCCTTTCTTTTGGACTGTCAATTTAGCAAAGTGTTAGAATGATTTAGGGTGAGAGTGGAAGCCTTTCTTTTGAAGGCAGCAGGGAAAGGTCTGGGTGTAAATGTGGGTTTAGGAGCATTTATCACTTTTCTTCAATTATAGACTAAAAAAAGGTTGATTACAGTGTATTATACTGTATACAGGAGATATTCACCTTTCTCTATTTGTTCATGAGTCATAATACCTTATTGAGGTAGTTTTTTGAATAACTCATAACATTGATGTGCATAACACCAGAGCCTTTACATTGAAATGGAATGCAGCCATTACGAACGTTTTAATTACAGCCATGTGTTTGAAACATTCACCATAAGGAAGCTTTTTGTATTTTATTTTAGCTCTCAGTACAAAGCCTCTGGACCTGAGATGACATCTGGCGTTTTTTTCTTGCGCCATCTAGTCATTACTTTGTAAGGCGCCACTTTTATATTATAATCCTGTTGAAAAATCGTTCCAAACGATGTCGTCTATTTTGTTCCAAATCTTCTGAAGAGCGCGAGGAGCGTTGTTTATTGCTGCTGTATTGAAAATGAGTGGTGACACTGCCATCGCACATCAAATGTTGTGAATCATCACACACCAAGCAACAGATTCACACAAACAAATCCGTACAGCTCCCCATTTATAAGATTTAAACACCCTGCCTCTGTTGTTTGTTTGTTAGATGTTGTGTTGTTGTTTTACTGACATAAGCAGCTCTGTGTGCTCGCTCAGTCCAAGACACATTTCCCTTTGGGACAATAAAGGTTATCTTATGTTATCTTATGCTGCGTTCACAGACCTCAGAAGTCGAATTTTTCCCAGTTGGAAGTTCCAACTTCCAACCTCAAACCGTTCAGCCAAATGTAATCAAAAAAGCATGAACACCAATAAATACTGTTAAATTAATTAAACATCGTAATAAATACTAACTAAAGTAAAGTTAGACTACAGGACTGTCTGGTTGTGTTGTTTTACAATGATATTAATCACAGTATTAAACTTTGTGCAGAGAAGTAATATTCTGAAATTATTTACACTTACGTATCAACGGCAAACAGTTATTATACACTATAGATAGTTAACTTGGCGATATACATATTTTGACCATATAATTTCAATTTCACGCAAGACAAATACTTTATTAGCCTGTTAGCTGATCATTTCCATTCACAAAGCTCGCTTCCACGGCGCTGCCATGTTGAGTGATGTCATACTTGGTAAGTCGGGGTAGATCATTTTGGTCTGAGTTTCCCAGTCGGAGCTCCGACTTCAAGTGCCGTTCCAACGCATTTTTTCTAGTAAGAAGTTGGAAAATCTGAGTTCCGAGGTCTGTCGAACGCAGCATTAAACACAGAAATCTTTTCTCTTTTCCCCTCAGAGTGGCGTCCCCTGTGGGCTCCAGCATGCTGTACTCTCTGTCCCGCTACAGCCGCTACATCTCCATTCTGGACGTAGACCAGAAGACCCTCCGTTGCCCCCCATACCACGGCCAGCTCCTTGCCAACATCGCCGACCACCGCACCTACATCCGCCGTGGCTCCACGTACTTCCTGCACGTGCAGAGCACACTCTGTAACCTGGCGGCCAAGGCCTTCCTGTTCACCTTCACCCACCACCTCCACCTGCCGGTCAGCTCCACGGAGGGGCCGGAGGGCGTGGAGAGCCGGCGGCGCTGCTTCCTGCAGGAGCAGCTGGGGCTGGATGAGGAGGACAGCCAGATACTGCTCTACCTCAGCCAGCTCATCACGCAGCAGTACCTGCAACCTGCCACTGGGGGCAGCACAGCAGCACCGAGTTTCAGTTTTAACTACACCACCAGCGTTTTATACAAGATCTGATATTATAGCGGGTGAGATTCCCACAAGCGTTTTAGCGGAGATCATCTTTTCCTTTGGGTTTTTATTGGACCAATGTTGATCTTAATAGTAATTTTTAGTTTCAGGACAAAACGTGCACTGGTTATTGTTTTATCAATGAAATTCTCTCTGTCTGCCTTGCTGTCTTCTCTCTGGTCTGCTGTTTTCTCTCATGCAGAGAAAAGGAAGCGTGGGAAGTGAATGTCGGTGAGCGGTGGATTCGTGTGTGTTTGGTCCAAAGCATGTTGGGACTCAAACACACGACTCTCTTTTGTCTGTTTTGGTTTTGTCGTTTCCATGGGAATAATGTCACTTTCACTGGTTTGTTTAAGTTTGACCCACAAAACACAAAGACTTCATCCAGCTGAATGAAAGCTAGCACGGTGTGTAAAGTTGTATGTAAACGGTTTCGTCGTGCCAACAAACATGTAAACACCACCAATCATCGACCGCCAATCATATTTTCACAATTTTTGTAATGAACTCATGTATGCTGACAGTTTTATTTGGACTTCTCCGAGTCCATGTGTGTTTGTTTTTTTATCCATGTTTTTTCACGTGCCTCTTCGAAAACTACGAGACTCCATTTAACAAAGGCCAAATCGTTGCGGCTGGCACCTTTACTTTTCACTCTTATCCTCTTCTTCTCTCCCGCTCTTTGATTTTCCTTTGCCAACGAACATGCACATTCCTGCCAGTTCCGATTGAGAATGCTGGATTTTAACGTAATTGTTTTAACGTAACCGAGAGGTGGCGTTGTACATTCCCCGTGGCTACTTTGGCGATGCATGAAAAAGAGTGTTAGTGTGTGCAAATCACTTCCGGTCAGTTCCACGTGACCTTGCACGTCCTATGAAATTATGTCATTGTGCTCGCCCACGTGCTCGGCCCCTGTGTACCGCTGGCGAGCATTGCCATGGATACCATGCGCCCTTTTGGGACCATTTTGGGGCTGACTAACCTAAATGTATTGACGTTCACTGTTGTCTTAAAGCTGTGTGTGTGTCGCGGTGTCCGCATGAGGCCGTTACGTGTCTGGATGAATGGCGTTGTTGCTGATATTTTGCTGTTTCCGGTGAACAGACTCGGATAGAGATGCTGAACAGTTTGAGGAGTTTTTATGAGACTTTGTGTTTGTTAGTGTTACTGAAAATGGATTTGTGCCATCAGAAACAAAAACCGATTGAGGACCGCTGGAGAACGGCCTAACCTTTATTTTCTCCTCGTCCATCCTCGTTCAGGGTGAATCCGCTATGAACAAATCGCCAACGTTCCTTATTTATTGCTTTATAAGATTTTCACATTCACTACCTGGAGGATGCTGGACAATTAAAGGACCACATTTTGCATGTTTGAGCCTAATATATTCAATTTTCATACACGTAACATTACTGACAATCATTTCCCAAAGCATACCACTGGAGTGGTGAATTAAAAATATTTTTCCTACCTTCCAGACCTCCATTGGTTTCAGTTCATTCTGGTACGCTATGAAAATCAACTTGTTGATACTTGAAACTTTCTTGGGATAGGTAATCCATCATCGCCAACAAGACGTGTATTCAGGTTTTTTTTTAGAAGTTACATAATTTTAGTGTTTAAGCTCAATAAAAAGTGTGGAGTGAATGTATGTCTCCACTGGGGAATATAGTCCCAAAAGAAGACCTGTGTTTATGGAAAAATTTAAAGGACTGTGACTTCATAATGTTGCATAACTATTAGCAGGAGAAACATTGATTTTTAAGGTGGGTGTATTGCTTGAATATTTGATTTTGAAAGATTAAGAGATTTAGCAAAATATCAGGAAAGCTGAAATACGGTTTTATCCTTTGGAAAATGATTGTCAGTAACCTTACATGTATGAAAATTTAATATATTAGGCTCAAACATGTAGTAAAGTTCTGTCATAAAGGCCAGTAAAACGACTGTGAAGAATCATTTTTTGATAACTGAGAGTTGATTAGGTTTTTTCTGACATATATCTGCTGCTCCAGGCATCGATTAATAGAAGTGTAAGCTGTTTCTGTGATGGTAAATGTGCTATGTGGCTGCACGGTCAAAGGTCAAGTAATGTAGGGTCACAGCTGCTCTCTGAACTTAGGTTTCAGGCTTTCTTTTTTTTTTTCTGTTGCTAACTGTTGCATGCAAATACTTTATTGTAACAGCACCTTTTTATTCCATCTGATGTGTTATTTCTTAAAATTAATTTATTGTTGACGATTTTGTCTTTTTTTTTAGTCTTTTTTTTTTAGCCCCAAGAATGCCAATTTTTAGATGTTACTACAGCAGTTGTCTTTAATGCAAAAACATGAATGTAATCTGAATAAGCCATACCACGATGTGCTTAACGTGTTGTCACTCTGTGTCCTTACCTTGCCATCATCATCATCACCGTCATCATCATCATGATCATGTCTGTATGTACATTTAATGTACATTTTGTATGTTACCATTAGGGGGCGATGTGTTGACAGCATCAATGAGACCTAAGTGTTTTTATGAATAAACCATGTTGTGAATGTCTTTATGTATTGCTGATGATTTATTCCATTAAATTATTTGAAGCGATTTACTGTTTCTTTTTTCCTGGTGAATACAGGAGTTTTGATGAAGTGCATTGTGTTAAGCCTGACCCACGAATAATTATCAGAAAATGAAAATTTTTCAAATTTTTTGCAATTTATTTCTTTATTGAACCCCTTAACAAATTCCAAAAAAAGATCGTGAATTTTTTTTTTTTTTTTTCAAATATGATTTTATTTTTTTGTTTTGTATCACATTTGATATATCATTAACTCAACAGGATTTCAACTGGAACTGTTTTGTTTGTTTTGTTTTTTAGATATAATAGGCATTTTGGTCACAATAACTGATCATGTTGATGTAGGGTCTCAAAAAATCATGTATCAAATGGCTTGATATTAATTATCTTGCATTTTGCTGTGAGACATTGAAGGTAAAGGCCAGTGGCCAGTGCAACCTACAGATCATCATCATTAAAGTTCTATACTGGCGATTGTGCATGTTTGAGCCTAATACATTCAAGTTTCATACGTTACGTTACTGACAATCATTTACCAAAGGATAAAACCGTATTTCAGCTTTCCTGATATTTTGCAAAATCTCTTAATCTTTCAAAATCAAATATTCAGGCGATACACCCACCTTAAAAATCCATGTTTCTCCTGCTAATAGTTACACAGCCTTATGAAGACACAGTCCTTTAAATTTTTCCATAAACGCAGGTCTTCTTTTGGGACTATATTCCCAGTGGAGGCATACATTCACTCCACACTTTTTACTGAGCTTAAACACGAAAATTATGTAACTTCTAAAAAAAAACCTGAATACACGTCTTGTTGGTGATGATGGATTACTTATCCCAAGAACGTTTCAAGTATCAACAAGTTGATTTTCATAGCGTACCAGAATGAACTGAAACCAATGGCAGCCTGGAAGGTAGGAAAAACATTTTTAATTCACCATTCCAGTAGTATGCTTTGGGAGATTGTCAGTAACATGTATGAAAACTGAATATATTAGGCTCAAACAGGCAAAATGGACGGTATGTCCTTTAATAAGGAACGTGTGAACTTTCACTTCACTTGGAAAACGGAGAAAAAAAAAGACAGAGGAAAAGATCAGAATTGGTTTATTTAAAATTATACTACAAGGATGAGGAAGTTTTCAGGTTTAAAGCAGTGACACATTAAACGACAGTCATTTCTCCCCCAATCCTTTAAATCAAATCAAATCAAATAAAAAAAAAACAAAAACAAAACATAACAACGCAACCACTTTTGTGACTTTTGCAGCTGGAATGACAGTCCTGATCCAGAATCGGCATTAGTTGGATGAAAGGAAACACACAGAATAAAAATGACATGGCCCCTGTCAGCGTACCTCTTTTCACAGCAGATTTCACAAAACAGGTTTCAAATTCTCACACCTGCCAAAATCATGAAATCGTGCGACGTCCGATTTCAAATGGGACGAGAGAAAAATAAAGGAAGCAACTTAAAGGAATTGACGCTGATAAACGTTTTTAGATCCTACGCCTGTTCTGAAACTCAGAGGGTTTTTTTTTCGCCAGATAGTAATCCCTCTAAAAGGTGATGTCAGTGGATTGTTTCTGATATGCAGGTGAAATAAGGAGAATTCTGTTTTTTGGGGGGTTGTGAGAGCACACAGGTGGAGGCTGGACGAGCCCCTGATGTCTCAAAACTCAGCCGGAGCATCCTCTGCATCCACAGTGGGTACACTCGATGATCCTCCCCTGCAGAGAGTGGGAACAACAGGAACGTTTAGACCGCTGTGGAGTCTAGTGTTCATCTTCATCCTGTGGGAAAATCTTAACCTTCTGGAGTCTCAAATATTTTTTTTTCTACAAAATTCTTAAAAAAAAAAAAAAAAAAAAANCTGAAAGAACTGAGCAAAAAAAAAAAGTCTAAAATAAATAATAAAAAATAGTCAATTTTCTGCTTGATTCTAGAATATTCTGGGAAATTATGGAAAGTTTCCAAAAATCAGCAAATAATGTGTTGATGTGACTTTTGGCTGAGAGCATTAAAACAAATTATACTGATGCTACTGTACTTTAATAGAAAAATATATGGATAATTTTGTCAAATACTACTGTTTTGTAAGAAAAATGATGTGATTAAAAACCATCATAATCAGATTTTGACAATGAAAATTTGATTTGCTGGCATGAAATGTGGAAAGGGGACAAAAATTGTCGACATAAATACAGATAATTTTCAGGTGATGAATGTTAAAGGACCACACCACCCATTTTGCATGTTTGATCCTAATATATTCAATTTTCATACGTTACATTACTGGCAATCATTTTCCAAGGGATAAAACTGTATTTCAGCTTTCCTGATAGTTTGCAAAATCTCTTAATCTTTCAAAATCAAATATTCAAGCAATACACCCACCTTAAAAATCAATGTTTCTCCTGCTAATAGTTATGCAGCCTTATGAAGTCACGGTCCTTTAAATTTTTCGATAAATGCAGGTCTTCTTTTGGGACTATATTCCCTGGTGGAGACATACATTCACTCCACACTTTTTATTGCACTTAAATGCTAAAATTATTTAACTTCTTACAAAAACCTGAATAAACATCTTGTTGGTGATGATGGATTACCTATCCCAAGAACGTTTCAAGTATCAACAAGTTGATTTTAATAGCGGACCAGAATGAAATGAAACCAATGGCGGTCTGGAAGGTAGGAAAAACATTTTTAATTCACCGTTCCAGTAGTATGCTTTGGGAAATGATTGTCAGTAACGTTATGTGTATGAAAATTGATTAGGCTCAAACATGCAAAATGGATGGTATGGTCCTTTAAGAATTTATAGCGGGGAAGGGGGGATTTGTTAGTTTTTTTGTTTTTTGTTTCTTTTTTTTATTTAATGGGGATTTTGTTGGCCTTGGAGGAGGTATGCACTAAGGCCAACTTGGCCTTCTTGTTTTTCACTGCGAGTGTCACAGAAATCATGTCTGTGATTGGTGAAATTATTTTGTATCCTGTGGTGACTGGCTGGCCTCTGATTTTCCGCGTCCAATCAGAGAGTCTGAAACATTTTGTGGTCCAGTGAAAACGCGATACAGAACAACCATCTCATGCACGATGATCTTCATGAGACTTTATTACATCACTTGGGCAATTTTCCAGACTGTGAAAATGTGTCACAGCAGGAACATATTTACATAAACACACGCTGAGATTTAAAGGACGATACCGGTGGTTTTGCATGTTTGAGCCCAATATATACCAGCTTCATACATGGTACATTACTGACAACCATTTTTCAAAACATAATAGTGGAGTGGTAAATATTAAAATTGTTTTTCCTATGTTCCAGACTGCCATTGGCAGTTGATTCCAGTACGATAAAAAAATCAAGCTGTAGGGACTTGAAACACACTTGAGATAAATAATCCATCACAGACTGTTTTGTCAAAGTAACTTTATTTAGCCGATCCAACATGGAGCTGCATGGAAGAACATGTATGTCTCCGCCAGGGAATATAGTCCCAGGATAAGAATGGTTTTAGTGAGAAATTCAAGCGATCGTCTCTTCTACAATCTTGCATACTGTATATACTTGAGTATATGCCGAGTTTTTATTTCCAAATTTCACAAAGCAAATCAGGGGGGCGCCTTATGCGCAAGAAGTTCAAATTTGATCCCAGAGAAGGAAATTTCCAGGGGTGGAAATACTACCCATTACCACTACCCATGGAAAATAGTTTAAATCATACTTAGAATGAGATATTTCCTGACTAAACGTCTTATCAGCACATTTTGCGGCGGCCAGTAAGCTCTGCTATGATTGGTCAGTTAGAGTAATCAGCTGCTGAAATAAATATCATGTTTACCGGTTTGTGGATTATTTTCAGAAAATCACAGGANATCAGCTGCTGAAATAAATATCATGTTTACCGGTTTGTGGATTATTTTCAGAAAATCACAGGAATATTATAATACCCAGAAAAACAGGTAAATTGCTAAACAAAATTGATGGAACAACATCAGGGGGTCGGCTTATACACGGGTTTCTTTAAAAATCTAAATTTGCAGGNTTGATGGAACAACATCAGGGGGTCGGCTTATACACGGGTTTCTTTAAAAATCTAAATTTGCAGGTCAAAATCAGGAGGTCAGCTTATACACGAGATCGACTTATACTCGAGTATATACAGTAAGTGTTAGAAGGCGAAACATTGAATTGTAAGGTGTGTGTATCACCTGAACATTTTATTTTGAAAAATTAGGGGATTTGAAAAAATAACAGGAAAATTAAAATGCAGTTTGGGTAGCATTTATTGGGTGTCAAACATGCAAAAATCACCGGCGTGGTCCTTTAAACAGAATTCTGTGAAACGTACCACCTCCAGTTTGCTCTTTGGGACTCTGCAGATGCAGTTTGTGCCGAAGTTGGTGTCTCGTGTCTGGATGCAGCGCAGGCAGCACAGGTTCTCGTAGCCCTGCTTCTTCCACTTTGCGATCAGGTTCTTGTCTGCGTAGCCCTCCTTGATGCAGTACTCGTACAGCTCTGCCAGGACACAAACACACACAACGCTTCAGGGTCCAGCACACACAATACACAACAGCTGCTTTGTTTTTAGATTTATGACTGATTATATCATGCAGTCTTGTCAAAATGTTAAACTTTCAAGGAGTCGTTACGCGATCCAAAACCAGAGAACGAGAGAAAAATGAGGAAGTTGTCATATTTTCGGAATTTATAATAAAACAGCTGTCCTGTTTCTTTTATCAACCCAGTGGACTGTTTTTTAACACACAGAAGCTCATGAAGCCAACGTCTCCACCATATACGTGTTCAGGATTGGAATGTTTTACACAACGCTGAGGAAGACAAAAGTTTACAGGGAGAATTTGGGATCATTAATAGGCAAGAGTTTCAGTGAGAGGTGATTTTTAAATCTGCTGACCTCTGCTGATGGCCTTTCTTTTGTAGAAGAGGTCATAGATGTAGCGGCTCCGCTGGTGATGGAGCCTGAAAATGGGCCAAAGTGACTCCACCTTTCGCTTTCCTTCATGAGGCTCTGTTTCAGCTGGAACGGAGGGAAACGAGAAACGGTTAGGTTTTTGGGAACAGAAATAAAATCAGCGATGTGATTTAAAAAAAAAAAAAAACTCTGTGAGCTTCTGTAGTCTGTAAATTATCAAGACCAGTTGATGACTTTTTTTTTTTTACTGTAATGCATAGTATTACGTGCAATAATAAAGTAATGCATAAAAACAATGCTTAAACAATACAAAGAAAATTTTGGAAAGAGTCCCCACTTAAAGACTGAAATAATTTATCATCCATAAGCGATAGTATTATAGATTGCAAATGTTGCATATGTTTTTACAAATTCAGTGATGTAGCTATCAGGAAAAAGGAATCAAGGGTTACAATGTTTTCAACTGCCACCCCAAAAATAACAATGATTATGTCCACAGTAAAATGAAGCCTTTATAATATAATCAAATAATCATAATCAAATTCAAATAATTTTTGACTTTGTACAATGCTTCTCCTCTGCCGAAAATCTGAGAACGCACGGTTCCATGTTGAAGCTGTCTAGATTAATTTCTATCAATTGCCAAAAAAAAAGCTTTAGTTTTGTCAACTCAGCATAAAGTTGTCCTATAGAAGCAGACGTGGAAGGTGTTTATTCTCAGAATTGTTAATATACTGGCTTCAATCCAAACTCAAATGTATGGCTCATGATCACATAATAATAATGAGGTCCTGAAAGCAGTTAAATGTGAAATCTGTGATCCAAATGTAAACATAAATGCACCACTAAACGCAAAATACAGAACTGAAGCCTGCCATCTCAAATTGACTGGTCTTTTGACTCACAGACCAACACTAGACAACAACTCAATCTAAGTTATTAATATTTTTGATGCTGTTTAAGATCAGTAATATGATCAATAATATTTGTAAAAGCAGCACTAAAGCAGACCGACTCTATATTATCAATTACAACTAGTTGACAAAGACATTAAATGATGATTTCTCAGTTCTTATAAAATCTTACTGTTTGGCCAAACTTTGCTCGGACCCAGAATATTGTAATTTTAAATCTCAATCTAAAAAATTAAAAAAAAAAAAAAAATCACCTCTTTAAAATTTAAGAATTACCCTTTAATTTAATAATAAATCTTTTTGTTCTAATTCTTGTACATATTTTATTCCTAGTTTTAATAAATTCTGCCTGACGTATATGGTTTCTTTGGAAACGTTGGAAACTACCTGATGGTGTGCGAACAATGCTTGGCATCTCCTTATGGTTCCAGGAGAGTAATTTGTCATTTTCTTTTATGTGAATTTGTATATATTATATATAGACAATGTCAAAAAAAATGTCTGTATCATCTGGCTGCATTTCTCCCATTTGACCAGCAGAGGTCACTTGCGCAGCTGTGCTAACGGAAGCTTTAGGTTAATTTATATTCATGAATCCTCTCTTTTCACCATCATCACCGAAGATTTAAAAAAAACAAAAAACAAAACAAAACAAAAAACGCCAGGAACAACATTTGTTAGAATATCGCCCACGACGAGAGAAAACACAGACCGAATGCTGAATTTGTAGCATTAGCATCAGCCATCAAGAAGACTAATACCCCAGTAAAATGTGAGGGAGCGGAACGGTTCTATTTATCGGCTCACCTTCTCGCATTTTCTGATCCAGCTCGTCTAGCGTGGGTTCTATTAGCTCCCAACCATCTGGAGGAGGCTTCCGACTCCTTTTCACTTTGGGCATTTTAATCTAATCTCTACAAAATATCACAAAAGATCCCAGTGTTTTCGTTTAGGCTAGATTAAAGGAACTCGTCTCTGGCGCTTCTATTTGACGTCACCCGGGGTCCATTTTACTGTATTGTCTCTCGAATAACATCACCACTATATAAAAACATTACATTTATTGGCGTTAATAAATTATTGGTAACATTCAGAGTAATATGTCAAACCAATATTTGTAAATATACATTTGGAATGGCATATGAATGTTAATTAAAATAAAAATCTTCATAGTTGTCTTAGTATAGTTTGACATATTGCATCACTTTAGCACGCCAGAAAATTGCCTTTAGAAGAATTGATTTGGAGTCACAGTATTTTGTACTTCATGTCATATGCAAGATATGGCACTTTTATAGAAAGCGGAGCTTTTATTATTTATAATATCGAATGATTTTCCACAAATACTTTTCTATATAAATTATTTCTGGACAGGCATAATTTCGGCCGACTCAAAGCATTGCGTTTACTGGCTGTGAGTTTTAGCCAGCTGTCAGTTCGTACGAGCTGCTGCCTTAACATTTATGTTTTCCAACAATTTGACTTGTTGAGGAGTTTATAGTAAAGGCTTCGTTTGTCAAAATGCCTAAAGGAGGTAAGGCTAATCTTAAAATAAGCTACGATGTGTTTAAATCAGAGTAACTCTATCTGTTAGCTTGCTGTTAGCCACCCAAAGTACAGAGCGTTTAAAAGCGACATGCTTCTACTCTGTGTGTGTGTATGTGTGTGTGTGTGTGTGTGGTGTTGTTGTTCCGAAATCTGCATCCCCACTCGCGGACAATGAATCATTTATGTAATCCAAGACATATTATTTATTCCTTTGAAAAACTTTTATCAAATCGTGATTATGGCACTTCTTAGAGGCAGTAACAATAATACCTACAGTATGTCTACTAGGCAGTAGCGATTCAGTCCTCCACTCTTACGCGTTTCTGCCGAAAAATGTATCCCCTCCTTTCTCGGTTCTGAGGAGGCTTGAATGTCACACACAAATAACCCCAAATATGAGTTTTTAATGTCATTTAATTCGTTCATCTTCATAAAATTATTCATACTGGGGATGCAAATCTCGGCAGAGGAGCCACTTGCTGAAAAATGCATCTCCTCTGTTCTGAGCCCTGAGGAGGGTAACATGCACCAAACTCATCCTGTTACACCATAATAGCCCCAAATGTCAGCTGTTAACGCGATTTAATTTCCTTTATCCTCAGAAAATTATTTACAGTCGATGCAAATCTCGGCAGAAGTGGGGATGCGATTTTCGGTAGGGATGCAGATTTCGGCGCAACATAGTAAATGGTGTTAAAACAACAACAGTCGTATTATTCACAAACTTCTGTTGACTCTAGTATGTTTGTAGTTTCTTCAGATTTTCTACTCCGTGTTTGACTTTTAAATTTCACTATGGTCGTTATTGCAGGTAAGAAAGGAGGCCATAAAGGCCGTGTGCGGACGTACACCAGCCCAGACGAGATAGACGCCCAGATGAAGGCAGAGAAGGAGAGGAAAAAGGTTGGTGGAATGAAAATATTGACGGTTTTCATCCCTACCAAACACACTACAGCAGCTGAGCTCACTAGCGCCCCCTCAGCCAAAGAGGAGGAACTGTCAGTTCCTGTGTTTGGCTGGAGTAAAAACCCAGTTTTTGCCGTTGTCAGTAGTCACTTGTTTGTTTCATAGATCCCCATTAGTTTATGCCTCCGCAACAACTGTTCTTCCATCAAACATAACAAAATCACACATTTAGGTTAAAAAAAACGTCCAGTCCTGCCTCTGGGAGTGCATGTTATCAGTGTGTTTGTTTGATTTGTACATGGAATCTCTGTCCCTGTTTAGGAGGTGGCTCTGCTGAATCTGTAGCAGCTCCTGATGGTGCATTCAGGTGCTTCTTCTTAAGTTGTAACATCACGAATTTGTGGGTGACTCCCTCAAATGACCAACATACCTGTTGGAAATAGAAAATTTTCAAGATACCAATGTTGACAGAGCCGTGAACTCATGATGGATAAGCTGGAAAATAGTTACCAGGTTAATGTATAGCAACATAACATTCTGATATAATGCCCTATGGTTAAAGGGCCATACCACCCATTTTGCATGTTTGAGCCTAATACTGTATATTCAATTTTCATACATGTAAGGTTACCAATAATCATTTCCCAAAACATACGACTGGAATGGTGAATTAAAAATGTTTTTCCTACCTTCCAGACCTCCATTGGTTTCAGTTCATTCTGGTACGCTATTAAAATCAACTTGTTGATACTTGAAACGTTCTTGGGATAGGTAATCCATCATCACCAACAAGACGTGTATTCAGGTTTTTTTTAAAAGTTATGTAATTTTAGCGTTTAAGCTCAATAAAAAGCGTGGAGTGAATGTATGCCTCCACCGGGGAATATAGTCCCAAAAGAAGACCTGCGTTTATGGAAAAATTTAAAGGACCGTGACTTCATAAGGCTGTGTAACTATTAGCAGGAGAAACATGGATTTTTAAGGTGGGTGTATCACTTGAATATTTGATTTTGAAAGATTAAGAGATTTTGCAAAATATGAGGAAAGCTGAAATATGGTTTTATCCTTTTGGAAATGACTGAAAATTGAATCTATTAGGCTCAAACATGCAAAATGGTGGTTAACAGTGATCAAAAGCACCTGAATGTAAATACAATGCAGCCATGTGATATTTTCCAACTTTATGACTTGACGAGGACAAAACAGTTCCATTAAACATCTGAACTATCACACAATGGATAGCGGGATAATAAGTGCTGCAAATGATGACTGATTGTGTCCTCCACAGTGGGCTAAAAGCAGGCCGTGTTTGGAGGAGCCTTTAATTGGGGCACTTCTTGATAGTTAATATTTGCCTGTTTGTGGTCATTTCTGGGTTTCAGCAAGAGCAGGAGGCGGAAGAGCACGGGGGTGCAGCTCAGAACGACGCAGCAGAGGAGAAGCTAACTGCATCAGGATCTGATGACAGCGACGATGAAAATTCCGATGTAACTGCCATACGATCTATCACACTCCCTCCCTGGTGTAAATTACTGTCAGAATACCTGAGAATTTACAGTTTTGCAAAAGTGCCTTATATGTCTTTCATTTATATGACCATGTGACGTAATGCAGGGATACTACACATCTCAATCAACTTATGCTTAATTGAAAAAAATGCTATTTATGTGGTAGTTTTTTTGTTAAAATGTAACTGTCATCACAGTAACCGGCTTGTTATATTGCAGTCGATACTGTATGTACGTTAACAGTCGTGCTGTGCTTGCAGAGGAGGAGAGCAGGGGTGGAGGGCTTGATAGAAATCGAGAATCCCAACAGAGCCGCTCAGAAATCCAAGAAGGTGACGCAGATCGAGCTGGAGGAGCCGAAACAGCTATCAAGAAGAGAGAGGTGTGTGTGTGTTTTCTGTCCAAACCCGCAGTAGAATTTGGAAAACTGTGCCAGTTTGAATGCCACTCGTTTTGAAGCCAGACCTTACAAATACAGCAAATATCTTGTACAATCTATCTTGTACAGAAAAGCTCAAATGCTGAAACAAAACACTGAAATATTTCACCTGTCTTGATTAATTGGAGCATTTTAATTAGTTTTCAGACATTTATCTGGTTGCAGTAGAAATGACATAAGATGGCATGGTCATTTTTTTTTGTTTTTGAGCCAGACATGTTTGTTGCATTTCAACTGTGTTTAAGTGGCATTTTAATTATTCAGAGCTGGAAGTTATTTACAGGTACTTTACCTGATTGCTTACCTGGTTTAAAGTTTATCTAAATGTACATTTGTACTGTGTTTGTGTGTCTTAATCAGTTTGCAAACATCATAAGTGAGGAAAAGCCTTAATTATTATGAAACCTGTGGCATAATACAGCAAAGGGAGCAAACTAGAGAGGAGTTTATATATGTTAGATGAATAGTAAGAACAGTACTCATGAGTGAACAGATTATGCAGGTGGAATGCTGGATTAGCATGTAGCTCCTGCATTGTTGATGGTCTTTGGTATCATTTTTGTTTTGATCGACATCTTGAACGTAGAGTGTTTTCAAAACCCAAATCTGCTGTCTGGTGTAGTATTAGCCAGAAAAGTCCAACTGACACTCTTACATAACTGTAGCCAGAAAGCTAATGAGGTTTTTTTCTGTTTGACATCTTTTTTTTTTTTGTCCCACTTTGTTTATTGATTTACAAAAGGGGGCAATGCAAAAAAAAAGTGTATCAATAATCATATGGTGAACATCCCATAAAGAGACACATCGGCATATATAGATAAGTAGAACAGAAGAAGTGAACAAGTAAAAAAAAAAAAGAGAGAAGAATGAAAATAATTCAATAAAAAAAAAAGTCAAAAATTAAAAAAAATAAATAAGTAACAAATGAAAAGAAAAAGTGATATTGTCATTGTCATGCCTGTCGAGTCTCCTGGGAAACGTCCCCTGAGGATAAAATCTGATCAAACAAAGTAAAATGATAATACCATTCATGATAATAGGGGAATTGCCCTGTAGGGGAATTAAAAAAAACATAAATAAATAATTATATATGTGTATATATATATAATAGATTTAAAATAATTAAATAAATAAACAGATGTTTGACATCTTTAAAATACTAGTGCAGTACCCATTGATAACGTGAATGTTCGGACCGGGCTGGACTTTATGATGTCACTGCAGCCTGCCATAAGTGCCTGTGGAGTGGAGCATATATGATGCCGCGCCCGGAGCGTATCCTGCTGCACGGACTACTTTTTACCAGCACAGCTCAATGCGAGAACCACTCACTCAAACACCTTCACATGCAACACTGCACCGTCCTTGGGACCTGAGCAACAAACCTGCTGAATTTCAACTTCATACAGTGCCAGGGTCTAGAGATACTGGACAGACAGACAGACAGACAGACAGATGGACGGATAGATATTTCTGGCTTTATAGTTAGATTAGTAAGATTAAAATCCTGTAATCCCTTTTCAGAAACGTGTAGTAGCGACTGTCCTCTTGTTGCTTCTCCCTCCTGCACAGAGAGGAGATTGAGAAGCAGAAAGCGAAGGAGCGCTACATGAAGATGCACTTGGCAGGGAAGACGGAGCAGGCCAAAGCAGACCTCGCCCGCCTCGCCATCATCAGGAAACAGAGAGAGGAGGCGGCGAGAAAGAAAGAAGAAGAGAAAAAAGGTGAAAAACTTTTAATATGCTGTATGTAACGCCTGATCATAACTCCAGTTTTTCCATGGTGATTTAAGCAGTGGAGTTCACCACGGAAAGTTGGCATGTTATCGTGTAGTGTAGTATATTATAAAATTATATTGAGCATTCTTGGAATATATTTCTTCCTGTTGCACCTCCTTGCACTGAGCTATGTGGCTGTTACACAAAAAGTCTGGGGAAAAAAACAACTTAAAGGACCATACCATCCATTTTGTATGTTTGAGCCTAATATATTCAATTTTCATACATGTTACATTACTGACAATCATTTCCCAAAGATAAAACCGTATTTCAGTTTTCCTGATATTTTGAAAAATTTCTTAACCTTTCAAAATCAAATATTCAAGCGATACACCCACCTTAAAAATCCATGTTTCTCCTGCTAATAATTACGCAGACTTATGAAGTAATGATTGTTTAAATTTTTCGCTAATCGCAGGTCTTCTTTTGGGACTATATTCTCCGGTGGAGGCATACATTCACTCCACACTTTTTATTGTGCTTAAATGCTAAGATTACAAAACTTTGAAAAAACCTGAACACACATCTTGTTCACGACAATGGATTACCTATCCTAAGAACGTTTCAAGTATCAACAAGTTAATTTTAACAGTGTACCAGAATGAACTGAAACCAATGGTGGTCTGGAAGGTAGGAAAAACAATTTTAATTCACCATTCCAGTAGTATGCTTTGGGAAATGATTGTCAGTAACGTTAAGTGTATGAAAATTGAATATTAGGCTCAAACATCAAAATGGATGGTATGGTCCTTTAAATAACATCAAAGTCTCTGTGCTGCTGCATAAATCTCCATACAGTGTGTGTGTGAGAGAGTGTGTGTGAAGCTGATGGTGTGTATCGTCTCTGTTCTTTTCTTGCAGCAAAAGAAGCAGCAGCAGCAGCAAGCAGAGGAATAAACTCCCTGTCACTGAAATGATGCAGAGTATATATCAGTGTTTTCACACACTGGACTGGCGCAATATATATATTTGACTATTTTTAAAGGAAGAGCAATGAAGAGTATTTAATGTAACATATGACCATTTGGAAATGGCCAAGGAGACGCCGGGAGAGGGGGTGTGTATATTTTAGCATGGGAGAACGACCTCATTGCTCCTCCAAGGAAGTGAGGCAACAAGTGGGAAAACATAAGTCTTCACTTCCTCTTGGAATGACCCTTTCTAACATATATCAGCTCTTAGATGATATTAATAAATGATATATTTATCATTGCATAATTCCAACTTTGCTAACTGAGCTTTGCCACTATGGGGTTTTTTTGGGGGGGGAGGGGATCGTACATTGTATATAACGATAAAATGGAAATATTTCAGACTGATATGATGATATCAGTAAAATGTGTGTTTGTGTCTTCATTTGGTTTATTCCATCATCCATCATCCATTCATAGATACACACACACACTCTATACCTGCTTCTCTGTGCGGGGTCACATGAGAGTTAAGCGTGTCTCAGGGTTCATTGGGTGAGAGATAGGGTGTCACACACACAATTAAAGGACCATACTAGCGATTTTGCATGTTTAAAGGACCACACCACCCATTTTGCATGTTTGAGCCTAATATATTCAATTTTCATACATGTTACATTACTGAAATCATTTCCCAAAGATAAAACCGTATTTCAGCATAACTGATATTTTGCAAAATCTCTTAATCTTTCAAAATCAAATATTCAAGCGATACATCCACCTTAAAAATCCATGTTTCTCCTGCTAATAGTTACACAGCCTTACGAAGTCACGGAGGTCTTCTTTTGGGACTATATTCCCTGGTGGAAACATACATTCACTCCGCGCTTTTTATTGCGCTTCAGTGCTAAAATTACATAACTTCTAAAAAAAACCCTAAATATACATCTTGTTGGTGATGATGGATTATCTATCCCAAGAACGTTTTAAGTATCAATAAGTTGATTTTAATAGCGTAGCAGAATGAACTGAAATCAATGGAGATCTGGAAGGTAGGAAAAACATTTTTAATTCACCACTCCAGTAGAATGCTTTGGGAAATGATTGTCAGCAATGTTACGTGCATGAAGATTGAACATATTAGGCTATACAATGTACGTACAAACACTCACCTGAATAGTTGAGTTTGAAAGATTAGAGGATTTGAAAAAATAACAGGAAAACTAACTTTTTTTTTTTTTTTTTTTTNTTTTTTTTTTTTTTTTTTTTGGAAATTCGTTGTCAGTAACAAACTAATAGAGTATGCAGGTTGTATTTAATGGACTCAAACTGTCATGGTCCTTTAAATGTGAGCAGGAGAAACAGCAGCAGTTTGAGAGGTACAGAACCGCCATTGTCTGGAGGAAAAAGCTGGATCTCCTGCAGGCCGTGATGACATCCAGCAGGTCTGGGAGGTGAAGCAGTGAGAGCAGAGCCATGATGAGAAGGCTGGTCTGATGGAGATTCCACCAGCTGGATAAGTGAGCTGACAAATTTGTAGAAATCCAGTCAATCCACCCTATCAAAAACATTGGAGTGTGTGTGTGTGTGCACTTTATTTCCACATGTACTCTAGTTTTCCACAGTCCAGTCCACACACACACACACACACGTAAGTTAATTGCAAATCAGTCAATAAATTCAATTAGATTCAATAACATTGCCCTTTATATAGTGTTTTTCTATAAAGAATTCCACTGAAGTCAATATTATGGGATGTTTTGAGAACAAACTGATGGGTTTGCAGATATATATATATATATATATATATATATATATTTTTATTTTTTTTTTTTTTTTTTTTACAGTGTGCTTATGGTTTTCAAATCTTGTGCAATTAAAGACAGTTAAAACAAGGATCTTTTCTCCTACATCAATGGTTCTCAATCTGTAGTACATGTGCCACCAGTGGTACTGTAAGACATTTTCAGCCTTCATCATCTGTTCAATTGTAATCTTTCATTTACATCTCTAAATGGGTCTGTTGAGTAGACAGCATTTCGTGGTGTATATTTAAATTTGCTTACACCTAAAAATAGTCACCATAACTTCACAAAGACGCCCATCCTCGGAACAGTGCCAGGTCATGTTACAAAGCTCCATTTTCAGAAGGACACGGGGTGTCATTCAAGTTTGTGGTTATGATGAAGATGGATGACTATGATGGACTGTATTCCTCTACATGGATATCATACGTTTGTAGCAAAGCTATAGACTTTATTTGATCATGCCCACAGAACTTGAGGCTGGTGGGAAACATCTCCGCAGGTTGCAAGGCTTTTCAAGGAAATCCATGTTTTAATGACTGGGACACTTTTTGACCCTCTGAGTTATTTTCTATTCAAACTTTCTGATTCTGATTTTTAATATATTTTATTTTTTATTACTTTTGTACAGGCATCAACGACACATATATCCTAAACTATGCACAGCGTACAACGTCAATCTTAAGAAAAAGAAAAGGTCTATATGTGTACACATCCTAAACCATCNCCCCCCCCCCCCAATGAGGTCCATCTATTAGAAAATAAATAAGTAGCTAAAAATTAAAAAGCTAATTTCTTCCATCTGCAAGTTCATAGAATTGTCTAAGAAAAGGGAAGAAAAAATATATATACACATGTACCCATACATACACACATGCATTCTATTTTTATACACATACAACTATTCATACATAAATGCATACATACACACACACACACATTTATACAAACATACATTCACCCACTAATATACATACTACAATTGCACCAGCATAATAAGGATCAGAAGATCCCTTATAGGTGGGAGACACTTTATGTGGGAGCCTGGTCTTCAGTGAATATAAGTTTAAATTCTAAATATTTATTCAGAATTCTGAGTGCAGCTAGTAAGAAAGCAATCACTAGAAAGTAATTAAACAATTAATGATTGGATTGATGTAATTTACGAGGTTTACATTATGGAACGAATAACTTTATCCAGAAGGTTACAGCAAGACAAATGTNATGTAATTTACGAGGTTTACATTATGGAACGAATAACTTTATCCAGAAGGTTACAGCAAGACAAATGTGAGGAGGTTTGGGAAAAATGGATCAGGTACATTACACCTACCTATTCGACCATCATTTGTATGAGATTGTTTTTTTCTTTTTATTCTCTCCAAAGAATAAGCATTGTATATGGATTTAGACTAAAGGTGCATCCCAGGCATGTGTGTTCAGTATATTATTTTTTTGTTGTCGTTGTTTCTCTTGTGGGTTTTTTTTATTTTTTTATTTTCTTGTACTATATGTTTGAAACCACTAAAAAATTAAATAAAAAAAAAATAATAATATACATACCAGTCAAACTCTGATTCTTGCAGTTCTATTCTATTCAACTCTATTAGCTTTAAGCCTTTGTATGCTTTGTATGCTGATTATGGCTAAGTGCCATCATTGTTTTAAGTAAAGCTACACACACACGTTCTGCTTGTCAGAGGTAATTGTGTCGTGACTCTTAAAAACCTTGCTTAGAGCTGGTACAAACATAAAAAGTGTAAGAATTGAAGTTATCAGCACCATTGAAATTTAAGTCCTTCAAAATCCTACAGTACTTGAAGTAACCACCATGTTAATAATACAGGTCACCCTGCTATAATCCCAAAACTGTCTAGTCCATTTTCCTAAACCGGAGCAGTACATTTTCAAGTTGTTTTTCCTGCTTTCCAGGCAGCCATTCATTTAGGGTTATTATAAAAAACGTGTAGAGACTTTTTTTTTGGGTCAAAGTTAATTTAACCGGTGAACATGACAGAATAAAATGTATGGTTTTATGGTCTGGAAAAAGGTTGTAAAGAAACAGGTATGCAGGAATGATTTATTAGGCTTAAACATACAAAATCACTGGTATGGCCCTTTAAGGAAGAACTTTGCACTTTCTCAAGAGCACAAAGTTGTTTTCAGTGAGGCTGAGACTAGCTTCCTGTTCACAAGCTTCACAATCACATCGCAACCTTAGAATCATGAGGTTACGTAGTTAATAAAGGCAGCAGAAAACATTTAATATTTAACATTTTATTTCAGCAAAGCAAACCCCAAAAAATGCTTTACACCTTGCAGCTAATTAAAGGTAGAAAACAGAAGTCATTTTAATCCCTTTTGTCTGTTTTACTTTAATTTCCACAATATTTAGCAGTCGTACACATTTTAATAACATTTCGTTTTGTTTTTACCATTTTTATCAGTTTAATAGGCATTTAATATAAAAGTAACAATGGTAAATATAAAATATACATTAGCTGATGCTTTAATCCCAGATTAATCCTCAATCCTGGGAATAAAGAAACAATGAAGGGAGGTTTTTGCCAGTTTTCATGTCAATAAACGGCAGAAAACACTCAGATTTTAGTTCATGTGGGGAATGAAGCTTTTTTTTTAATTTTATTTTTTTAATCCCCCAGATTTAGAAAGAGGTCCAGGTTGTCAGTGTTTCTGGTCGTTTTGAGAGAACGGATTCCAGAACGAGGTGCGTTGTTGACGCTGTGACGGACAGCGGGGTNGGTCGTTTTGAGAGAACGGATTCCAGAACGAGGTGCGTTGTTGACGCTGTGACGGACAGCGGGGTGCGTTTGATTTCTCTCTCCTCCTCCAGCGCTGCTCTGCTTCAAACTTAGTTCTTATGTGCCGTTTACAAACATCCATCGCCTGGGCGGGACGAGGATAACATTTGTACAGTCTGTGTGTGTGTGTGTGTGTGTGTGTGTGTGTCTTCTCAGCTCTGAGGCCTGACATTCAGCAGTGTGAACAGGAGGTGGGTTTTGGCATTACCACAGGATTCCAGGGCCTTGCTGTTTCTGTAAATCACACAATGAAAAGTTCAAAAACACAGTTAAAAATGAATTCTGACTTCATGTAGGGAAACTTTTAAATATTTGTCAAATAAAAACTGAATGTTAGTATATAAAATGCACAACAATCAGAGGTGAGAAAGCTGTGACCACTCCCACTATAAGACACTCACCAAGTACAAACAAACATTAATGGAGGTGGGTGCTTTATTCCTGAAGGTGGGATGGTAAATCAGTGTGTTTTGTACCTGAAAGCCACTTCCTGATTGGCTCATTCTGTCACGTCCTTACCGGGACATGAAGGCCTCCAGCACGGCAGCGTTCTCTTTGGGGAAGTAATCCTGCTGGACGATGTGCTCCAAAGTGTAGAGGTGGCCGGGAACCACGACCACAGGCTTCACTTTGTCCTCGCTCTGACGGGCCGGCGGACGGGAAGGAAGAACGGATGGTGGATGGAGGACAAAGGAAGCGTGGAGAGAAGAAGACGGAGGGAGGTGTGAGTGATGAACATCCAGAAGGAACATGATGTGATGAAAGGTGAGAAGGATGAAAGGGGGAAGGTAAGAAAAGCAGGAGACGNGGGGGGGGGGGGAGGTGATGAAAGCAAGGAAAGGGCAAAGGAAAAAAAGAAGTCAGGATGAAAAAGAGAACAAGAAAATAAAATAATAAATATAAAATTAAAAAAAGATATATTATAATATAATATTAAATATAATATATAAAATAATATGTTAATATAAATTAATAATACCGTAATAATATAATATAATAATAAAATAAAAAGAGAAAAAAGAAAAACAGAGAGAGAGAGAGAGAGAGAGAGAGAGAGAGAGAGAGAGAGAGAGAGAGAGAGGGTAAGAAAGACGTAACAACAAAGTCAAATCCACAAAAAGTACCTTGATAAGTCCGAGCAGCACCAACAAAGACGACACAAAGCCGTAGCCCTGGAAGGAGGGAGTGGCAAAAGCTTTCTTCAGAAGCGCATCTACAAGAGAAAGAAAGAAAGAAAGAAAAAAAACAATTTAGAATAAACTTCAGAACCAAACCTTAAGCGAAGAAAAAAAAACAAAACAAAAAGCTTTCCAGTGTAGCAGTTTGTGTAGCCTGCAGGTAAAGTTTCTCACCGATGCTTTCCAACACGGCGTCCTTCACCTCATTATTCTCCTCCTTGTACACGGACGAGATCTTGAGGAAAGCTTCGGCCGTTTTTGTAACGTCTGACACGTCCACCTAAACGCACAGAGAGGAAAACTTTATGCGCAGTAATCAATGAGACAACCCCTCCTCATGCATTTGGACATCATGTTGGTGATTTTTGCATGTTTGAGCCCAATAAATACAACCTGCATACACGCTACTGCCAGCCATTTTCCAAAACATACAATTGGAGCGGTAAATATTAAAAATGTTTTTCCTACCTCCCTGACTGCCGTTGGTTTTAATTCCTTCCAACACACTATAAAAAAACATTTGAAGAGCTTTGAAACAGGCTTGAAACAAGTAATCCATCACAGTGAACAAAACATCTATTACATTTTTTTGTGGAAGTTACTAAATTTAATTGATCCCACATGGACCTACACAAACAAAAGTGTATTTCTCCGCCGGAGAATATAGTCCCAGGAGAAGACGGCTTTTACCAAGAAATTAAAACAACCGTGCCTCCTACAATCGTGCATAAATTTTAGCTGGCAAAACACTGAATTTTAAGATGGATGTATCAGCTGAACATGTGATTTTTAAAGATGAGGGGATTCAGCAAAATAACACAAAAACGGTCATTAACGTAACACATATGCAGGTAGTATTTACATGCAAAATCATCTGTATGGCCCTTTAAGTGTAACCCTTTTTACATGTTGTTGCAGTAGATGAAAACTCAAGCTGGTCTGTGTGTCACTAGTGTGTGTGTGTGTGTGTGTGTGTGTGTGTTTGTGTGTGTGTGTACCTGCTGCTCGATAAGCATGGCTCTCTTTGCTCCCAGTCTGAGGAGTTTGTCTGGGGATGGGAAGCTGAGAAAGGAAGAGATGTCTGGGGGTCGAGGGGCTGATGGAGGAGTGGACACCTTTGGCAGGGGGTGGGGGTGNTGAGAGGTCAAAAGGTCAACTAAGCCAAAACCCCAAACAAACACTTTGATGAAGATTCTCAGTCATCCAGACAGGTAGATATACTGTATGAAAACGGAGTCAAGTCAAGCCGGATTCAAGTTTGCAATTTACATTTGGGGACATCCGTACATTTTTTATTTGTTTCTGTTTAATAATTAAATTTAATAACAAAAATAATTTTAAAATTTAAAAAATCTTTGTTTTGTTGTTTATTGTTTTAATTGTTGGCTGATCTCATTTTGTGTACAATGCCTAGAGTTTTTGGTATGTGCGCTTTATAATTGAATTTATTATTATTATTATTATTATTATTATTATTATTATTGTTATTATTATCATCATCATCATCATCATCATATACTGATGTAAACATTGATGCAAACAAATATTAACATATACAAATAATAATAATACACTTTATTTGTATGGTGCTTTAAAAGGTACTCAAAGGCACTTTACAAGGTAAAAATAGTAATAGAAACAGTAAAAACAATAACAGAATAAAAACAATTACAATGCAACAACTGCATTAATAATTAGATTATATTTTATGATACATTATACTGTATATTATATTATGTTATGTTATGTTATGTTATATATTATTTATATATTATATATATACTATTCTATTATTTTCTTTTAATGTCTTATTTCTTTGTAAAGCATCTTTGGGTGTCTCGAAAAGCACTATACAAATAAAATGTATTAGTATTATTATTATTATTAAAAGATGAAATTTTTTTAATTTGTTTGAAATCTGAATAATGCATTTTATAGCACGCAAAATTTGAATAATGCATCTATTCATTTGGAATTGAAGGTTTGTGAGTTAACATCATTTCTGACTGACAAAACTTTTGGATGAATGGTGAAACGTTTCAGAATTAAAAACTTGAATCTGGTTGGCTTGACTCAGTTTTCATATACCAAACAAACGCGTGCAGATGACAGCTAGTGTAGTATCACATCAAACAGGAGCTCCTAAAGCAGATTACCAGTCATTCATCTGAAACTGGAAAAAAATGAGCACAACTCACAATTTTAAAATACGTCTGCCGAATTTCCATGTTTGCCTATTTGACTTAAAGAGGAAGCTTATGTATGTAATACTGACAAATAATCCCGTGTTGTCCTGGCATGAGGTGGAGTTTTTTTTTTTTTTTTTTTTTTTAAATCAGGCTCCTGTCAGCATAACAGCTAAACGTGCAGGACTGTGAAACTGTAGGTTCTAAACACAATGGTTTTATAGATTATGAAAAAAAATAAATAAAAAAATAAAAAAACCACTGCTTTGTTGGACTTATAGTGCGATATTTTCGCTTTAGAAAATATCAGGAAGCTATTTTGATTGTTTTGTGGCCTTTTTGGACTGATCTCTGGCCATTTGAAGAAGCCTTACATGTATATTCATAATCGTTTCATTTGTTCCTGTAACCTGCCAGTAGGTGGCAGCATTATCACTGTATTAACTTGCTTTCCCACAATCTAACCTTAGTCCTGTAGCTTTCCTCTTCCTCTTGTTCCTCCTCTTCCTCCACTTCCTCCTCATCCAACTCATCGTCCTCTTCTTCTTCATCTTCATCCTCCTCTTCCTCTTCCTCCTCCTCATCTTCGTCATTGTCATCCTCTGGTTCACCCTCATCATCACTGAGGCAAATCAAAGCAGAGCTCATTAGGGATTTTTTTTGCTGGAATAAGAAGCTTCTTTTCAGCTCAGATGAACTGATGCCTACAAAAACGTCTATTAGATAAATGTCTAATAAATGAAATGAATAAAAAGAGGACGCAAGAAAGCGAATCATACAAAAACACGTCAGACAGAAGGCAGTGGCAACTTCTTGTCCACTGTGATCCACTTTAATTATTAGCATTATACCGGCCATGACGGCTGCGACATGTACGGAGCACAAAAATAAGGAAAAATCAGGAAAAAATGTACATAAAAATGTACTTTGCTATTAAGCATAACTGAGCTGAAAGTAAATGTGGAAAATATGTTAAAAAAAGATTCAAGTGAGAAACAGATATAATGAAATGACAACTTAAAAATGCAAAGTGAGACTGAAAATCTCATTAAGTAAATGTAAAAGCTGAAAGTTGGTTTCCGACATTATGATTCATCCAACAGACGTGTTAACAGCTGCTCCATTGTGCTCAAATGTGTTTGTATTTCTCACAGAACACAAATGTGAACTCAGCTCCGTCTGCACAGAGATCGCTTCTCTCTCCACCATGTTGATGCTGCTGCTTCAAGCCAATATTCTAGTGACTCAGTGGAGACTGTTCATTGTCAGACGGGATGAGCTCTGTTCATCCCTTCTGGCAATGAACAGTCTCCATTGAGTTCAAAAAGTTGTTTTTTTAAAGCTTTTCTTTATCAAAAACAATGAGTGGTCAGCGCTGCCGCCTCAGCAAAAAGGCTGGCTGCGTCACTGTGGATTTCTGTTTTGTTTTTACTCTTCATTTGACAGAAACACAGTATAAATGCTGCACTAGATAGAACTAGTTACTCATTTTCACATGGAGTCCCTGATCAGCAACATGCAGTTTAATTCAGCAGAAAATAAATACATAATAATAATAATAATAATAATAATAATAATAATAATAATAATAATAATAATAAATTCTATTTAAAGGCACATTTCAAGGCACTCAAGGTTGCCTCACAAAAATTAGAAGCAGCAAGGGACAATAAACAAAATAACGTCAGACATAAAACAGTATTCAGATAGTCATAGAGACGATAGACTCAGAGAGATGTGTTTGAAGAGTGTTTTGAAGAGTCAGATGTGATCGATGTGACACTTGGTCAGGCATCATGCTACATTCCAGTTCCAGTGGCAAGTCGGATTTTTCCTAGTCGGAATTTCCGACTTCAAACCATTTCAGCCTTATGTAAACAAAAAAGCATGGCTGAATGCCAATAAATACTGTAAGATTAAATAAACTTAGTAATAAATNACAAAAAAGCATGGCTGAATGCCAATAAATACTGTAAGATTAAATAAACTTAGTAATAAATACTAAAGTAAAGTAAGACTACAGGACTGTTTGATTGTGTGTGTTAATATCACCCACTATGATATTAATCACAGTATCAATGGCAAACTGTATTATACACTGTATTATACACTGTAGATAGTTAACTTTTTATTTCAATGTCACGCAAGAAAAAACACCTTATTCGCCTGTTAGCTGATCATTTTCATTCAAAAGCTCGCTTCGACGGGTGCTGCCATGTTGAGTGATGTCATACTCATGAAATCAGGGTAGATAATTTTGGTTTGAGTTTCCAAGTCAGAGCTCCGACTTCAAATGCCATTCCAACGCATTTTTCCAATTAGGAAGTCGGAAAAATCCGACTTCTGAGGTAATTGGAATGCAGCATTAGAACTCCTCTTCCAATATGAAAACAACTTTGCCACGCTTCAATCCAGACTCGCAGCCCAGGGGTCTCAAAACCCCGAGTTGCTAACCGACCAATTCCTTCCATCAAACGAAACCGTTACTTGTGAATTGTTCAAATAAAAAGAGTTGAAACACAAACACGTCCTCCACACGACAGGCTGGTGAATTGGAAAGTCATATTGCTAGCAGGTGTGAATGAACGTGTGTTTGTGTGTGTGTGTGTGTAAGAACCCTTTACTAGACCAGCAGCCTATCCAGCTTCTACCCTCTGTCTCACCCAATGCATGCGGGGATGGCTTTAGCCTACTGTAACCCTAAACAGGATAAGGAGCGTGTACAGAATGGATGAATGTCGGAGTTAAAGTCCAAGGTTTTTTACCTGAGTGATCCTAGAATGTCTCCCATGTTATTTCCTTCCATGGCTTCTCTCAGAGCGCTGCAGCCATCTTCTCCTAGACAGTTTCCTGGAAAGCAAAGACAGCATTTCAGAAAGCATAGTTACAGGAAGCGAGCCACTTGACAAAGACAACACAAATTAAAAGTGCTCGAGGTGCAAACTCTCAAATCTTTCAAAATAATTCACAGCTTTAAATCATACTGCTACACTTAAAGGATAGTGGGTCATTTCCACATTAGCTGGGAAAACATTGTTATCTTGCATGTTTGTACCATTTAGGTCGAGCTTCTCCAGCTGAGCTTTGTTCTTTGCTGCCTCTGCCACCGCAAGAGCCGCTTCTTCTGTAATCTCCCCAAATGACAGATTCAGCTCCTAAAAACGGAACACAGCAAATACTGAGCAGAAAAATCCCTGAGAGGAGTCAGATCCAACAGACGCGTTAGCATGAACCAGGACAGAATGATATCTATGCTAAAATGTGTGTGTGTGTGTGTGTGTGTGTGTGTGTGAGAGAGAGCTGTTTAGTCTCTGCTACATGTATCCAGATACATCAGATGGTGCTCGATATGGTTCAAATTCACAGCTGGCAAAAATCCATCTTGCTGATCACCTATGATTTTCTGCAATGTTTCTGCAAGGCCAGCTTAAAACAACACAATGAAAGGTTAAATGCATACATTTCCTGCCTTTAGAAAAAAAAAAAAGTGAGGAAAGCTTCTAAAATAACTACTAGGAAAGAGTTAGGGAAACGATGATTGCTGACTGAAACTTTCTAGTAACATTTTTACAAACTATCATGATCTTGGTGCTCAAGAGTAGATTCACACTTTAATGCCATGATAAGACTATTTGAGATGTTATTTGAGATATATCTGTGTGTATGTGTGTGTGTCTTCGTCGTGCTGTGTCTCGCTCACCCTGAGGATCGGTAGTCCCGCTGATATTGTTCCAGCTAAAGCTTTGGCTCCTGCTGGCCGAACGAGACAGTCCCCAAAGTTTATCACCTGGATGTTACGTAAGTATCTTAGGGCCTGAAAATGACACAAGAGCACATTTGCTCACATCAAACCACCATCAACAGGAAGTAAAACTGCTGGTGAAAAAGCTGATTGGTGAATTGTTTTGTCAAGAGGAGCTAAATTCCACGTCAGTGATTCCCAAACTTAAGAATGCCATGGCCCAATTTGAAATCTGTAAATCTTCTGCCGCCCACCCAAATTCTTTTTGCGGACCGCACCGGGTGACACCATCAGAGGGGTCACCAAAATTACAGTCTGTAAAAATTCTGCGCAGTGTTTGAGCAGAAATTTATTATTTGTTTTTATAAAAATATCCCTGTAGTTCGTTATAACAACAAATATTTATATTTATTTATATTGTGGTAATTAGNTATAAAAATATCCCTGTAGTTCGTTATAACAACAAATATTTATATTTATTTATATTGTGGTAATTAGTATGCATTTTACAAAGTGTCAAATGCATACTGTAATGCAATGTAAGTGTAAAATAACTGTTTCCATCAGTCTATTAACGTCATGTCATTCCTACTCTCTCTTTTAAATGTAAATATTAATCATAAATATTTATGGTAATTTTAAATTTAATTACAAAATTGAAAATTAAAAACTTTTCATTTATTTCTTGTAAATGAGGTCTTGTGGCCCACTTGCAGTTCCTGCATGTGGACTTGCAGTTCCTGCATAGAAAACATCACAGATTTTTGATATGGTCTCAGACTTTTGGACTTTGCTGTACATCTGCAAATCCTATTTCAAATGACTCTCAGGACTTCATTTGTAATTCTTCCTTTTAACTGTTAAGATTAAATTTTATGTTAAATGTAGTTTAGCTTTGATTCTGCAGGTTTTGTTTAGCTGTTATTTATTGCTAATTAGCATTTTAAATGAGAATGAGACAGACTGACTTATTCATTATGAGCACGTTGAGATAAATTCCTGCTAACTGTAAGTTGACATAGCAAATAAAGTATTGAATTGAAGTCAATTGTGTAATTCCTTTATTATTCTGCCTCTTAGTGTTTCAACAATCTGAGAATTTCTCTGCCAGCAGCTACGACCCCATCAAGATAAACATGACACCCGATGTCCCAGTACCTCAGCCATGGCGATGGCCCCCTTTTCGGTGAAGGTGTTGTCGTTAAGGTTGAGTACGCGGAGGTCTGTGTTGTGCTGCACTGCTGTGGCAAGGGCCATCACACCAGGGTGGGTGATGCCATTCTGGGGCATGTGAACCTCCTCCAGACTGCCCATCAGCTGAGAACAAAAACCATGCAACAACCTCCATGCAATCATGATGGATTTTTACATAACCCAGCAAAATGGTCCTTTAAATAAAGCTTTAAAGGACCATACAGGCAATCATGCATGTTTGAGCCCAATATATAGTATATATACAACCCACACACATGTTTTGTTACTGACAATTTCCAAAACATAAAACTGTATTTTAGTTTTCCTGTTATTTTTTTCAATTTTTTTTCATTCCCCACCAATCTTTCAAAATTAAATGTTTGACTGATGCAGCCACCTTAAAATTCAATGTTTTGCCTTCTAACACTTATGCACGATTGTAGAAGGCTTTGTAGGTCATTTTAATTTTCTCTGTAGCCTTCTTCTCCTGGGACTATATTTCCTGGCGGAGACACACATTGTCTTCCATGCAGCTTTGTGTTGCATCGGTTAAATAAAGTTACTTCGACAAAAAAAGCTAATAGACATGATGTTTGCTGTGATGGATTACATATCTCAAGAATGTTTCAAGTATCAACAGTTGATTTTTATAACGTACTGGAATGAACTGAAACCAGTGGTGGTCTGGAAGCTACACATGAAGAAAATTATAAAATTTACCGCTCAAGTAATATATTTTGGGAAATGGTAGTCAGTAATGTAACGTGTATGTGGACTGTACATATTGGACTCAAACATGTATGATCGCCGGTATGGTCCTTTAAAGAATGGTCAGACAAAAACCTAAATGAATAACTATGTAAGCTGTCATGATTTGACAGCATGTAACATTCATCATCTACATGTATAAAGCATGAAGCTTTATACATGTACCACAAGCTCCTGGATTGTGGTACCTGGAAGGCCTGAGCGAGGGCAGTGGCTCCATCATTCTCCAACCGGTTCCTGCCTGCAACAAACACCTTTAGCCTGAGAGGGGCACCTTGTGCGCTGGACTTTTTATGACATTCGATCAACGATGCAGCCAAGATCTGAGGAATTCATAAACAGAGATATAAACAGTTGAGATGACATTTATCAAAATATCAGTGGTTTAAAGGACCAACATGTATGTTTGAGGACAATAAAAAAAGACATGTAATGTGACATCATGTGTACGCAGTTTATATATATTGGGCTCAAAAATGCAAAACCACCGGTCTGGTCCTTTAAAATAAAAAACAAAACAAAAAAAACAAAACAGGCGAAAGCATGTGAAACGTTGAAATTTAAGGAGGGTGTAAGGTAAAAGTATCCTAAAAAGATCCCATGATTAGGTTTTTGTCACCATTAATCCATTTTACAGCAAAATCCCCATAGACCAGCCAGGTCATTATTTCTAATTTTAAAATATACGTAACCTCCATGCTTCTCACCAAAGTTTCCCTCTACTGTGTTGTATTTAATTAGTTTCTTTAGATTTCCTTTAAAACTCCACTGAGATCGAATGAAAACACGCTCATCGTGTTATTGTGGTTGTCTAGCAACCAGTAGTTATACAGCCTGGTAGCAGCAATTTTCAACTAGATCTGAGTGTTTTTTGCTATTTGTTTGCACTTTTAAGCCAAACAGCCATGTTAAATTTTTGTTGGAATATTCTATTGCACAGTTATCCAGTTTGGACTGGGGTGGGTGGGTGGGTGTGTGTGTGTGTGTGTGTGTGTGCTTGGATGCATGGCATGCCTGCCCACTGCCACAAGTACATTTTCAACTTGTGGGAAACATTGGATAAATAGATGATACTTAGATAGATTATTAATCCCGAGAAGAAATTGCATTGTTACAATAGCCTACACATAAGTACAAACTACACAATATTATCAGTAAGATGAAAAATAACGCAAAAAATAAAAATAAGTAGCAATAATAAGACAAGACCATATATAGATATAAAAATTGCAAATCCTTAATCTACCTATCGATGCAGAGAAACTCCTCATCCTGAATAAAAATTTGGATGACTGACCTTCCCTCCACCGATGCCCATGCCACAGTTGTTGAGCCGTAGTTCCTGCAAGGTGTGGCAGGCAGTGCTCTTGAGTAACTTCTCGATGCCCTTCACGCCGTCTGGGCCAAACGCGTTATCGCTCAGGTCCAGAACCGTCAGCCTGGCGCCCGCCGTTATTAGAGCATCGCCCAGAGAATTCTACAACGCAAGGCCAGAATCAGAGAAATGAAAGGCAGGTAACATTTGTAATCATATTCTGACACTATCACAGGCATCCATGTTGCTGTTAGCTCCCTGTGGTATGTACTTTTTTTTTTTTTAATACATTTATTTCATTAATTAATTCAACATTTTTTTTCCCTCAAGACAAACACAAAATCTCATAATCTTGAATGAAGAGCAGAAGGAAGATAAATCTTATGTAACCTGCCCCTCTTTCACAAAATACTTAAAAAAAAAAAAAAAAAAANTAAAAAAAAAAAAAAAAACGCTATTGGCATAAACATCCAATTACATTTCAACCAGATAGATTTCTTGGATTTCCATTATATCATAAAATTCAATTACAATTCAAAAGAAAATTAAACTATAAAAAATTCATGTCTAAATATTCACAAGTCCCAACAGAACAGAAGGTCACTGTACTTATTCGACATATTGACTTTAATCGTGTTTTTAATGTAACACTTGTTTCACACTTTGATTTCCATAAATTGGTTCCTTTCACTAAGATGCAACATTCCATCCATTTGGTTCTGATTCTGGGTTCCTTAAAAATCTCTGTTCCTTTTAAGTGACACTGATTTTCCCTTTTTTCAAACCTTTTCTGTATGTTGTCAGGCAGAGTTTCTCCTCATGATTGGTCGGCTGGTAAAATAAAGTGCCTGATGTAACAGAATGTACTCCAGTGAATGTTAACTTTTTCCAACTTTGAACAGTGTAACGGCCGCCCGTCAGCTGTTGCTGTGGTATACATGACAGCAAGCTGGACGTTCATACTGTTATTCAGGACGTTATTGGGAAGCAATTTGCAACAACTCCAACCTTTTTTATCTGTTGAATTTGATCACTGATGAGAACTTTGACGTGGATACACAAAAAGTGTTAATCCTTTTTTTGTTCTGGCTAAAACAAAAAAAACCAAAACAAAAACAAAAAAAAAATGTATTTTATTATTATGCTCCTACTCAGGGTCAGATTGGGATCCTAATTTCCACCGGGAATTTCAGGTGTGTATGTGTGTGTGTGTGTGTGTGTGTGTGTGTGTGT